>CM044116.1:1655400-1785400 GCA_024174645.1 Lemna minuta | reverse complement strand
AAGTCAGTTCTCCAGGAGAACTACCAATCATATGGCCAGGAGAGCGTATGTCTGCTCCAAAGGGATGGGTTATACCCACAAGTGGAGAAAGGCTTAAGATTGGCGTACCGGTAAAAAATGGATTTAATGAGTTTGTGAATGTGAAGAGAAATCCCATTAACAATCAGACGGAAGTCACAGGGTTTTGCATTGATGTTTTTGATGAGGTGATGAAGAAGATGCCCTACAATGTTCTGTATGAGTATGTGCCTTCTGTTGGTGCTGATAGAAACACTCCAGAATCTTACAATGACTTGGTAAATGATGTTGCTCAGCAGGTAATATTTCATTTTGAGTCATAAAATTTCTTTATGTTGATTTATTTGATTCTTTTGTTCTGCGGGAAATGCAGAGGTTTGATGCAGTGGTTGGGGATGTGACAATATTAGCTAATCGATCAGAAACTGTGGATTTCACATTACCCTTCACTGAATCCGGATGGACGATGCTAGTCAAGGTAAAGAGAGAAGAAAGGAATGGATGGATCTTCATCAAGCCATGGAATAGTGATCTCTGGATTGCAAGCTTTGTCTTCTTTATCTTCACAGGATTTGTTGTCTGGATGATCGAACACAGAGTAAACCCAGACTTCAGGGTCCTCCTGGACAACATCTTGGCAGGAGCTTCTACTTCACCTTTTTCAACCATGGTTTTTACGCACAGTAAAGCCCTTATCCCTATTCCAATTCCCAAGTAAAAAAATCTTTATTACTTCTAAATAAACACTAATGGTTCTTTCAGGGGAGAACGTTGTGAGCAATTTATCAAGGATTGTGATTGTTGTGTGGATCTTTGTTGTCTTGATTCTGCAGTCCAGCTTTACAGCTAATTTGGCATCGCTTCTCACAATCCAGAAGCTGAAGCCGGAATTCACTGATGTTGGTGAGCTTTTGAGGGGCGGGCAAAATGTTGGCTATCAAGAAGGCTCCTTCATCTATGGTCATCTGAGGAGCATGGGTTTTGAGGAGAAGAGAATAAAAAATTACACGAATCCTGAAGATTATGCAAAGGCATTGTCTCTGGGGACTATTAATGGAGGAGTTGCAGCCATATTTGATGAGATTCCCTACATCAATGTCTTTCTCTCAAAGTATTGCTCTGATTATACCATGGCTGGTCCGGTATTCAAGGCAAATGGCTTCGGATTTGTGAGTTCCCCTCTCTGATATATATATATATATATTTTGAACTACGATTCCCATCTCTTATATTACATTTACTTTGAATTGTTAGCCTTATATATGCCTCTAACTTTGTATGAAATAGTGAAAGGATTTCACATGTAGCCTTATTACCAAAATGTAATTATGCAGAGTTTGGACTTCTTATTCCAACATTAGCTTAAGCGATTGTTTTTTTATAAAAGCTTATCCATCTGATGATTTTAAAAATTTTCAGAAACCCTCTTCTTCTTATTTTAAATTGACTTTCCCCCCTTATGTTTCTGATTTCTCATAGACAAAATGGTCCGAAAATTTGTTGGGTATTTCAATTTTAACCTTATTATAGATGAGTTTACATGTATTGGGTTTGGATTTCTTTTTGAAGCATTGACAAAAACTGCTGGTCTTGATGAAATAACAATTTCTCTCACTTTGCTGAACGTTTTTCATAAGCACTCTCATCTTGCTTTGACTTTCTGACAACCCTGCTCTTCTTTTACGGTGCATTTTATACTAAATGATTTAATTATTCATCATTATATAACTTTCAGACCAGAGTGAAAAAAAAAGACAGATTATTCTACACATATAGGATTTCTACTTCTTATTCCAACGTGATAAAAATGCACAGGATATTCTAAGAAACTTGTTATACCTTTTTTTATGGGTTATTCTGAAGTTTTCTTCTCTTGCACATTTAATTGACCTTATTTCTCTTACATCTGGCTATGTACTGCAAGAGATAAGGGCGAGGGAATAGAAAAGGATTTCAAATTTGTCCTTATTATGGCTCAATCAACGACTAAATGATTTAATTTCTTATTCCAACATTATGGAAAGGCTCTCTTTTGAAAACTAATATCACTCGACTTTCATAAGGTTTTTCCCAAGCGCTCTCCTTTGGTGAGAGATGTCTCCTCAGCCATTCTAGTAACTACAGAAGGAGAGGAGATGACCAATATTCAGAAGACATGGTTTGACAACAAAGCCGCTTGTTCTATCGAGACTAGGGAGTTTAGCTCCAGCCGTCTCTCTCTAAAGAACTTTGCAGGATTATTCTATATCACTGGGACTGTGTCCCTCTTTGCACTCTTATTGTTTATATTCAATTTCTTCTACAAGAGTTGGGGTGTGGTTGTGCCTGAAGAAACAGAAAGTTCAGTTTTTAGGAAGGCGACATCCAAAGTAGCAGCATTTGCAAAGCACTTTGATATGAAGGATCTCTCTTGCAGTAGGAGATATGAGCAACATACTGGAAATGTTTCCAGTAGAGAGGAATCCCAAAGAGGCGATCTTGAACAGGGAATTTCATCAAGTGGCAACAATCAAACCACCCATGTTTGAGTTTCCAATGAAGGCAAGGTTTTCTAATCCACTACTTGGTGATGACAGTGGTACTGAGCCAGTGATTCCTGTTCATTATATAAAATAATCAAACAATTTCCTTGATGGTGGGGGTCTATTAAGCACACAAGAAAAATCGAGCAGATTTTCAAAAAACTGTATCCAAAAACTGCTCCATTTGTCTGTCAATTCTGGTGCCTAGTGCAAATACAAAAAGTGTGTAGCCTTGTGGGTTAATGAGTTTTCATACTCTTTTACTCATCCTTCTTGGTTCCTGTTTTCATTGAGTACAGCTCTAATTTTCATCTCTTTAATGGTTTTCTTTATCCATCATTAGTATCAAAAGCAAACTTCAGGCACTTTATTGTAGGAGCCTTCTAAAATCAGCCCAAAAATCTCCTATTTCTTTAATTGACAAATCCTAAATTGTGGCAGTTCAATTTAGATTTTGTATTATTTAGTAAGCCCTTGTATTTCTTTAGTGCTTAATATATTACTTTCATCATGAAATTTATGGTAGGTTATTTGGAATTCATACTGTAATCTTATCAAGGAGTGATTTGACAAAAATTTCTATAGAGGATGCAAATTTTTTTTTTTAATCTGAGAGTTCATCTAGGATTCATTATTTCCACTTGAGTGAGATGCAAATGGCTTGAAGATTTGACACATGGTTTTCAAGAAGAAAAACTAGGTAACGGCAAGTAAACTGTCATCTTATGAAGCAATCTTTGAATTATTTTCAAATAATCAATCTTGAAAGAATGTCAAGTAGGACCATGAATGAAGGAAATCCCACTATAGTTGATGAGATTCCATACATCAATGTCTCTCTTTATCAATATTTCTTTTACTACATTTGTGGTTGGCAATGTATTCAGGGCAGATGGTATTGGATTTGTCACTACCCTTCTCACCTTTAAAATTTACAAAGCCTTTTCCCCTCATTTATGGCTCTAACTTTTCATGAAGATAATGTTTAGAAAATATTAAGAAATTTCAAATATACTCTCATTATGGATGAATGTAAATATATAGGATTTGGAGTTCTTAACCAAAATCATTAAAAATACTCATTTTATACCAAAAAAGGATCTTTCATGATTTTGAAAGTTTTTCTTAAGTGGTTTCCTTAGGATTTGGAATTGGAATTCAGAAGTCCGTCTTAAAAAACTGCTCATCATTTAACAAAACAATTTCTCAGCATTTCAAAAGGCTTTTCACAAGTAATCTTATTTAGTTGTGAAACTTTGGCGACTCTATTTTTCTTTTCCAATTTATTTTTTATTTTTTATTTCACAAAGAGGCCATTATCCAAAAGTCATAAAATAATTTGAAATTTAGCATTATGATAGGTTTGTGAGGAGCAATACCCTTGCCATATCATGAGCAATAGCACCAATAGCTTGATACTCAACTTATCCACTACAACACAAAAACACCTTTTATTTCTAGGAGCACCAAGTGACCAGATCATCTTCAAGATGTAGGCAATATCCTATTTTTGATTTCTTGATTCCTATTTCCCCAACATACCCAGCATCAGAGGAGCCCTCAATAGTAAGCTGATTGTGAGTCAATAGATGAGCCCTTTACCAGGTTTTCGACAATTTCTGCACGATTCTGGAATGATCTTACTGATCTTTCATTGATATCTCTCTCAATTCAAATTCAAATGATGCCCAATTTAATATATTGGATTATTTTTTTCCCTCCTTTTAAATGTACCTTTCTCTCTTGGCTACTTCATCATATAACTTAATTAAATTCAACTCAACTTTTTTCTATAGTGATTTTCAATTGGATTCCCTAGGATTTGACCATTGCACTTCATTTTAGTTATCATTAAACTGGAATTGGCCTTTTGATACATAGACATGAGTGGAATCTTATCCATTCCATTCAAGAAGAATCAACATGGAGAAGAAGAATATCAAAGGGGAAGAAGAACCCAATGTAGAGAGAGTACAAAATCCAACATTGATTAATAGATGAAAAGAAAGCAGTATAATTACAATAATGCTCTTAAAGGCCCATCCTATCTCACACCCCTCCTCAATTTAGCTTGTAGATATCAAATAAGTCTCATTTGTGATATGATTTGTATGACATAAAAACTTGACCCTTTAATGTGAATGTTTGCAAGTTTGTCAGACAAGGCAACATTAGTGATGAAACACCCAACATCTTTTTGCGAATATTTTAGCAATAAATCTTAATGGGCTAGGTGAACTCATGGATGGTGGGATTATTGGAGAAGAAGATGATGGATATTGTGTGGCCTATAAGCCCAATCACATTTCCATGTCTTGTTCAGAAGAAGATGATGGTTATTCTTGTATGACGTTTGAAATAAATTTAACTGGCCAATATAACCATTCCGTGAATTATTAGGAGATCACAATATAATGATCACTATCATTTAAAGATATGTTTTAGACACTCCTAATTGAGCGATATTCTAGAAGGATAAAAAAATATCCTGAAGAATAATACTATTTAATTGAATTCATATAATGAGTATAACTAATTGTATCGCTGGTGAGACAAATTAGTGCAGACATTAAAAACACATGAATGTGTGTCAAAACAATTTCCAAACTCATCAATTTTAAGATTGAATCACAAATTAATTAGTATAATGGTGAATAAGGGTCGAATCCACAGAGAAATAGGGAATTTTTTAGGTGTTCTTCAACTTTGGTCAAATCAGATGAGGAATTGAGGTGAGAAATTAGAGATTTAATTAATTTTAGAAAGAAGACTCCAAGAAAAATCTACAACATAAAAAATGACTCGATTTGGATCAATATTCTCAGAGAAATCAAGCAGCAAAATTTAGATAGAAAATTCGATTGTGAATAGAGGGAATATAGATAAATTTTATAAAATTGTCTAATTTAAGCTTTGAAATTAAAATCTAATGATATATGATGAAATATTAGGAGGAAAACACATAATCTAACCCAAAATTGTGCTCGAAATGTTCCAACTGATCGCCGGATCAAAGGCTTTTCATTTCGTGTTTTCAAAAAATGATATTCATGATTTAAGAGGTGAAATGTAGCTATTCTTTCAATGAAACATTACTTTCAACCACTTTTTATATGTGAAAGTGAGTTTATAAGAGGATTAAAGCAAGAGAACAAGGATGAAGATGTTTAAACCATTTGATTACTCGAAACATCCAAGCAAACATTTTTCATCAAAGAGAGAGAGAGTATAAGTAGAGTTGAAATTGGGCGTGGCTATTCGATTGTCTCTTCATCTTCAATCAACGATTGTGATTAATCCTCAAGAGGCAAAATGTCATTGTTAAGTCCTAGCTGTTGGATCATCATTGGAGTGTCTAGATTACGTCGGGCCATTGTGTGAAGATCAATATCTGCATAACAGTAACTAATGATCTTCATTCAATGCTTCAAATAACGGCACACATCCATGAAAGTCTATCAGGCGCATTTAATCTCAACCGTTATAACTCTTCAAATGAAGGGCTGAGATTAAAACAATTTTAAAACACGAATTGGTACGCGTACCCCTTGGAGTAAGTAAAATAGATGATCGCGATTATTTCAGGTAATCCTACTTTCCAGAATATGCCACATCACCTACATAAAAGTAATAAAAGCATAGTTCCACATTTAAAAAGCAATTGCAAAATGACCGGTATATAAGGGGTGTGGTCTTACTAGGTTAGCTTCCACACATTAATGGATGCTCAACCCACTAAAGAGATGTGCATACACAGACACACACCCTCGCACTTGCGCCACGTGGAGCATGCATACGTCGTTGATAACATGTTATTTATGCATGTAATTACATAATTATTAATGCAAATTAATACATTAATCATTACAATATATACATGTTATCATCTTTTAAGCATATTTATATCATTTTGTCTAAATTCATGTTATGATCTTAAAATACATCAATTTATGGGTTATTATACATAATTAAACATTTAAATCTTTAATCCTAATTATATTTATGATCATAATCATGTTTTAAGAGTGAAAATATAAGAGAAAAGAGTTTTATTTACAGTTATGTGTTTATATGAATTTATTTCATATAATACATAAATGTATAAAATTCATATAAAATTAATTCTCTTATTATTTTAATAAATTGACCTTTTAAAATGATAGATTATTCAATTCTGAATCCAACAAAATAAATTTGAATTAATTTGGAGTTATATTTTGAAAGTTATGAATTTTACAATTTTTAGGAATTTTTCTGAAATTTTTCTGAATTTAATTAGATTTTATTTCGATTTTTAAATATTTAATTTAATTAAAAAAATGTAAAAAAATGTGGGTTTATCGCGCGTGTCCACGTGGCATCGCCACGTGGACAGGCGCGAGCACCTACATGGCGCGGAGGTGACGTGGCGCTGATGTGGACGCGTATAATATATAATGTATATAGGTCTCCCGTGTATAGGGAGACAAATCATTAATAGCGCTTATTCGTCATATTTTATATACCCGTTCACTTCTTTTTATTTTCCCCATGTGGGACTATTTAACTTCCTTTTAGTTTATTTCAGGGAACTGTGGCATCGTTTTGTGCGTCGGATTCAATCGCGATCAACGCGATGACGTTGATGCGGTGGACGCGAGATCCACCGGATCAAACAATCAACACGTGCATTAATTCTGGAATAAGTGAACGCATCATCACCGTTGATCAAGATTATTAGAACGGTCCAGATTTGTTCGACGCGATGGATCTCCAACCTATCAACGCCACATGATCGCGATCGGACGGTCATCACGAAGAGACGTCGATTCGATGAACGGACGCACGATCGGGACCGTTGATCACGATGAAGCTTCATCAGACGGCCCAAATCAAAAATTGTTTTTGTAAAATCTGTTCTTCGCGGCGAGAGAAATCGTTCGCGATCAATATTCAATTACTCCTTGTATACTCCACCAAATCGCGCGCCGTTTGTTTGAGAGTATTCTTGAATCATAAACGCTTCAATTGAGTGCTTGAAATCAAACTTTGATCGAAGGAGAAGGAAGAAATTACATCTTGAACTCTACTTTCGTCTTCGAAAATTCAGAATGAATAGCCTTGCATCTGGCTATTAATTGGATCATTTCGAAGGCTACTTTGGGTTAGGTTGCGTGATTTCATCTTAATCTTTCATCATTTAGTGTTAATTTTAATTTTAGAATCGTAGATTTAGTTTAATTTAGATTAATTTTCAGTTTTTAATCGTTTTTGGATACGAAAATTTCATCTAACTTCAAATTTTGATTTCTCTTCGAATTCTTATCCAAATCACCTGATTTTTGATTCCGTGGATTCGATTTTGAGTTATCTTTATTAATATTCTAAAATCCCCAATTTCTAAACTCATTTCATTGTCCGATTTGACCAAATTTCAAAGATATCTCTCAAATTTCCCTAATTCTCCATGGATTCGACCCTTAATTACCATTATACTAATTAATTATTTTTATTAATCATAAATTTGTAAGTTTTGGACTTTATTTTGACACTAAATTGTGTGTAATCAAGGACCATACGATTTAGTCTTGTCAGTCGTCACAAGGCAATACCCAAGCAAATTGTAGTGTCAACTGCCACGTTAGTGCACGAAAATAAATCCAAATAAATTCATAAAAAACATTAAATTTTAGAAAATCCCTAAAATTTAGAAAATTCATAAATTTCAAAATCTAACTCTAAATTAATTAAAATTTATTAATTTGGATCAGAAATTAAAGAATCTATCATTCTAGAAACTCAAATTTATTAAATAACAAACTATTAAGTTTTTATTTAAAAAATACACTCATTTCTTTTAGAAAATAAAACTAGACAAAGAAATGAGTGTATAAAAAGTATTTTCTCTTATTATTTAACGTTAAAGTTAATTATAATCTCAAATAAAGATAAGAATAAATTTATTCTTTGATTATGCATAATTATACCTAAAATAATGTATTTTGCGATTACAACTCCGAATTGCATAGAATGATAGATATGCACTCAAAGTATGATAACATGCAAAGGAATGATATGAATTATGCCTTAAAATATATTAATAATCATATAATCTGAAATATAAGTTGCATGTTATCAAGGATATGATGCTTAATACCTTCTAAAAATTTTTATTACAACATTGAACATCGTGAAATCTGTTAAATAAAACATGTCAAACACTAAGGTGACAAGATTCGACTATCCTAGAATTTTTTTTATGTATTAAAATACATAATTATAGGGTCCATTGGAGGAGTTCTTGAATTTGTTTCTGTGTTTACCTGCTAACTATATGCACATGATTTTCAAACACTTGGATCTCCTCTCCAACGCTATTCACCAAGAGAGAAATAGAAGTGAGAAGAGTTTATATAAGATTTGTATGGATACTTTTAGTTGTGGTTATTCTCCCCTTGTATAAATTTTTCATAAAAACTCTCAAAATTATCTCAATAATCACTAATGTCCATAAACCATATGTCACTCATCTTTTAGGTCCATATATCTGAATAGCTAATTACTCTATAGACCCAATAATGGTTATTAATGAACCTTATTAATTATCTACATCACCATATAGATTAATTAATCAAGGACCGTATTCGACAATTCGAGTTGCAAGCCCGTCAGGTCCCAAGCTAGATCATGTGCTCTGAAAGACAATAGTGTGTAAGAACTCCTATGTGGACACTTTTTGTCATCAATTCTTGTGTATGTATAATCCCTTCATTTGTGTGAGACTCATGAATGACTTAAGATATGGTCAACCATCAAACTATAATTGATCAATCAAGTTGGTACTAATACATATAAGAAATCATCAAGAATACCTTTTTTAATATTTTCTCTACCTTAGCCAAGGATTTAACTAAATATCATCCTTTCAGTTAATCTCCTCTAATAAAGATGGTCGTGTAGCTTGACAACCAATGGGTTGACAACTCGACCTTTCGATTAAGTTAAAGTTATTCTTAATTAATTAATTAATCTATTAGTTGATATAGATAATTCATAGGGTTGAACAATAAGATGTTATTGGTTCTATAGAGTTATTAATTAGAGGATCAGATAAATAAGGTTATGAATTTTGGTGGATATAAATATAATTATAGGGGTCTTAAATCTTTTTTTATCCAATGTCTATAAATAAGGATAAAATGAACAAAACCCAAGGGGCCAAGGTAGTCCTTCTAGGAATTATCTCCTTTATTATATGTCTTTCTTAATGAAGGGCATTGAAGAGGAGATCTAATTATCTAGTGATCATGTAGATTTTCTAGATGATCACACTTGAACAACTTCCAGAATCCCTTTAAGTTAATGTTATAAGTATACATTCTACTTTATACTATTTGATAACATCATCAATTTTTTGTGCCTTGGTATTTTTAATCCTTGATTCAATATATTCCACTATCTTCGATGTTTTGATTAAATCTTTAGAAGGTATATCTACTTTAGATCCCAACAAATCTATTATAGAAATTGGATTAGATGTGTCTTTCTTTTTTAATAATTTGATGTTCTTGAATATTGCTTGAATAGGAATGTTTAGAACATATATTTAAAGACAGATGTTCATTGTCTTATCTCATCATAATAAATTTTGTAATTCTATATGCTCATGGACTTCATTATAAACATCACAGAAGAATAATAATGAAGCAATTTTACTTTAATAAATATAAATGAGGTACATAGGTGTGCGATTTAGCTTATAGGCCACATAATATCCATTATCTAGTCATTAGGCCTAAGACACCAAAGGTATCTTGTGAATGGTTGATCATTTTTTTACTACAACTTATAAATATCTTGCCACTGGATCTCAAAAATATCATAGATCTAATAAAACCTAAAGTCTTGAAAGGTAATTAAGTGGTCAAGATGGGATCATCCACCCTCAATATTAGTGAATATTTACTCAATATTAGTGGAGATGAAGTAAAATCCTTGGCTAATATAATGAAAATATCAAAGAAAATATTCTTGACAATTTTGTCCACACATCACCACTTACTTGACTGATCAATTAGTAATTGACAGTTGATCATGTCCTAAGTCATTCAAGAATCTCATGCACATAAAGGATTACACATACATCATAACTAGTGACGAAGTTTCTATACATGAGTTCTTATACACTTTGTATCTTGTAGAGCACATGGAATAGCTTGGCACTTTCTGGTCTCACAACTCGACTTGGCAATTGCTTAAATCAATCTTTAATGAATGAAGTTACATGTTGATATCAATAATTAGTAAGGTTCATTAAAAAGCATTATTAGGTCTCTAGAGTCATTGACTAGCTAGACATATGAACCGAAAAGGTCACACACTTGAGGTCTATAGACGTTGGTAGATACGAAGATAGTTTTAGAGGGTTTTGTTGAAATTTATATTCCAAAGGTCTGTAAATAGGGGGCAATGACACAATTCAAGAAGCCCATGCAAGTCTTATGGAAATTTTTCTCTTTCTCTCTTGGTGAAAAGCATTTAAGAGGATATCTAATTATTTGGCAATCATGTGGATACTGTTAGAGGGTAAACAATTAAACAACTTCAAGAAGTCCTTCAATGAATTGTGTAAGTATGGATTTTAATTTATACTAGAAGATAAGATCAATAGTTCTTGGAGAATAGATATTTTGAATTTATTATTCAATTTATTTTATTGTTTGTGATGTTCTGATTTGAGTTTTGAGAGCCTATCAAGCATAAGATTTTTCTAGGCGATAGAAGCTTGATTGCCACAAAACATCACCATAGCCCAATGCACTTGAAAACAAAGCTCATCAAGTAGCCAACATACCTATAGCATCTCAAATGAGCTATGGGTCATAGCTCGATATTCAACTCCTGCACAATAGAAAGAGAGACCACACGCCAGTTTTGATATTTGCAAAAATTCCCTTGGTGTAGGCCTAGATAGTGGAGGTATACCTCTGATCACCATGTTTCTCAATGTAGTTGGAGTCTGCATGTGCTTCAACATGTAGGTGATCCATGGCATCATCCAAGGGCATATTTATGATTGACAAGAAGGTGAAAAAGTGTTGGGCCAATGAATCTCCTTAGGTGCATGCATACTTGACAAAGATGTCTCATTGTATAAGAAATTTCCAAGCAGCATTGAAGACAAATCCCGATAAATAGGCTTAGTATTAGTCAAGAACAACTAGGGTTTTTAGCCAAGGAGTTGGGCCAGTTGAAGTATATCAAGGACATACTTCTATTGATTCAAAATCAATAAATCCTTGTTGAAAGGATCCCCACTCTCATATAGTAAGATGCGTCTATGAGAAGCCATGACATGAGTAATCTTGTCAATGTCACAAATTATGATCATGATATCATTAACATAAACTGCGTGTATAATATTATGACTAAAATTGTTCTTGTAGAATTACTATCGGGTTGACCTTGTGAGAAGTCAACCTTTGAGAAAGAATAAATTGGCTAAACTTCATAAACCATACACTTGGACTTTTCTTGAGGCTAATAGCATAATGAAGATGGTAATGAAAATTATGTGGCTTGCAAACCAATCACACTGTCATCCTTTGTTTGTATTCATTGAAATAAACTTTTATTCATTGTCATTCTTTTCTGATATTATGAACATATGCAATGACCAAATGAATTATGATGAGATTATAATACAATGATCATTAGTCTTTAAAAATTTGTTCTAAATATTCTTATTTGTGGGATATTGAAGACCAATATTGAATTATCCGAAAGAATAACACTATTTGATATGAATCATATGATGAGTATGGCTGATCTTATGGCCATCGATGTAGAGATACCAATGATAGATAGTGGGCACTTTTTGGAGAAAGAGTTCACTGAATTTCTATGGATTCTAAAATGGTATTATGCTAAACTATCAATCAGGTTTATTCATGTTACGGTTGTGTACATGGTCATTTGATTGAGACACCAAACACATCTTGTCAATGGGTTGACTATAAGTTACGAATCCCTAGCCATGAGATCTCCAAAACATTTGAATACAACATGAAGTCCTCAAAGGATTGAGTAGTTGAAATATTATCATCTGCCCTTTGTATAAGAGGAGATCGACTTAAGAAATGAGATGCAGTTAACTCCTTGGCCAAGGTAGTGAAAATATTAGAGAAGTTATCTTGATGATTTCCTATTCGTATCCATACTAAATTGAGTGATCGAGGAAGGTTTAACAATTAAACATACCCTTAGTTATTCAGGTGTCTTGCATAGATAAAGAAATATGCATACACAATAACTGATGATGGTAGTGTTTCATGAAGGAGTTCCGATGTACTCCATATCTTCCAAAGCATGTGGTGTAGCTTGACACCTACTAGGCTGGAAACTCAACTTGTTAATTGATTTAAATTGACCCTCATTCAACTAATCTATATGTTGATATAGTTGATTGATTAGGAAAACCAATAATTGTTATCAAGTTGATGGAGTCATTAACTGGCAAGATATATTGATCTACAGGGTCACACAGAAGGTCAATGGGATTTGGTGGATATAAACATAAATAGAAGGATTTTTGTGAACAGCTCATATTCCCAAAGAAGAATATGAATAACCATAACAAGGGTGCCCATGTGAACTAAATAGAAAATCTCCCCTCTCTTCTCTTCCTGTCATGGGGACAAGTGTTCTAGAGGAGATCTAATCGTATAGTGACTGTGTGGATACTGATAACACGCAATTTATACATGCAATTATAAAATTAGAAATACAAATCAAAGCATAAAACATTCCATTCTGATGCATGTTATAATACTTTGAAAGCATTTCTATCATTTCATGCAATTTTAAGTTATATATTCTAAAAATGCACTATTTTAGGGATAATTATGCATAATTAAGAATATATTATTTTCATCTAAATTTGAGATTATATTTTGGTTTTAATGTTAAATAATAAGAGAAAATGTTTAGATACACTCATTTATTTTTCTAAGTTTTGTTTTTCAAGAAGAAATGAGTGTATTTTTGCAATAAGAATTTATTCTATTGGTATTTAAATATTTTGACTTCTTATTTTAGGGATTTTTTTGGATTTTTTCTGAATTTTTCTGAACTTCAAATCAGTTTATTTAATTAAAATCTATTTCATAAATCGCGCAGGTGACGTGACAAAATCTGGAGCGTTCGATCAAATTGCAATCGTCGATCCAGGTAGGGGGTGACGTGGCAACATGTGGAGCGTCCGATCGTGCGATTTAATTGCAATCGTCGATCGTCACTTAAAGGGGGGTATGTGTTGCATAATTACTTGTTAATGAATCATTTTAAAAAATATTTAATAATAGCCATTCATCAAAAGAGTTATAACGGCTGAGATTAAAACTAACAAAAATGCTTCCGAAGCGTCACATCAAGATCCTACAGATAGCCTTTCAAGCGTTAGTTCTAAAGCGCGGGACGTGGAAAAATCTCGATGGTCCATCTCTGATCCAACAGCCACGACTTAATCATAATGATTCACATGCACACATTTCATCAGAGGCGTTGATCATAGATGAAGCGCTAGATCAAACGGTTACACCCAAATTTGCTATAAATTGAGTTATTTGACATTTTAATGCATTCTTGAATGTTTTTGAGTAATTAAATTGTTTAGACACCACTATTCTTGAATCTCTTGCTTTCAATTGCTTATAGACTCATTTCCCCATCGGCAGAATGGTTGGAAGTGAGATTTCATTGATCGAATATGAAGAATTCTCCTCTTAAGCACCAATGATCGTTTTCAAAATTGCGGAATGGAAAGCCTTGAATCGGGCGATTAGTTGGATCATTCCTATCTCTATCTTGGGTTGGATTATGTTTTTTCCTCCTAATCTTTCTTCTTGTATCATTAATTTATAATTTAGGATAGTACATTTAGTTAATTTACCTTTTAATTTTACATTTCTCTC
This sequence comes from Lemna minuta, assembly GCA_024174645.1. Classification (NCBI taxonomy): domain Eukaryota; kingdom Viridiplantae; phylum Streptophyta; class Magnoliopsida; order Alismatales; family Araceae; genus Lemna; species Lemna minuta. The sequence continues at coordinate 1,770,909 of CM044116.1, read as the reverse complement.
TCTTCGCGTTCAAAAATTTCTCTCTAATTCGCTCTTGGATTTCTCTGTGAATCTTGATCCAAATCGAGTGTTTTTTGATTCCGTGGATTCACCTTTGAGTTCTCTTTGCAAATCTATCGATTTCCTTAATTTCTCACCTCATCGTCCTCTTTGATCAAATTTGAAAAGATCTCTCAAAATTTCCTTATTTCTCCATGGATGCAACCCTTATTCACTACTATGCTATTTAATTCGTGATTGAATCTTTAATTACACGAATCAATGTGCAATTAATGACCGCATCAATTTGTTTCATCAGATACGGCTAGAGGCTGGACGCTTGAATAGCTTGAAGAAATCTGTTCTAGAGGACGATCCCTATAAGTACGAATTTGATTTTATACTAGATGTTAATATCATCTTTATTAGATGATATGATCATCTATTCATGGTGCTTCAAATTTTTTGAATGCTTTGATTCAATATCTTACCCTGCTCTCGATGTTTTGATTGAAAATTTGGAGAGCTTATCAAGCCTTAGCTCTCAATAGGTGGCATACCTAGGTAGTTTTCCTGTGAACCACATAGCCAGGTAGTTGCTCCATGACCACTCAATGAGTGGGGTCTCAACAAATAAAGGTGATGATATCAATTACGCATGTTTTCTGTTGTAGTTGTTGTGCATCAATTTCATGCAATAACATTTATATTTTCTTACTTTATATAATGTAAGCAAGGGTCAAATCCACAAGAAGCAGAGGTAATGAGATTTGACGTTCAAATGAAAGGTGAGAGAGTGTGGAAGAAGTGAGAGCAAGTGATGGAGAATTATCTCATCACATGAACACAAGGGTTCCAAGTGAACCTAGATATGACTTAAGGAAGAGAAATCATTCTCAATAGCAACAAAATACTATACTCCTCCTTATTCACCATTCACGAAATGAATGAAGAAAGCCTCTCTAAAACATTCAAAGAGAGTGTAGATCAAAAGGGAATTACCTTCCCTCCTCCATTTACATACTGATCCAAAGATTGACTTGGTCAAAAGAAATTAAACTTTCATCCTTAGATACTTAGAATTCTTTGAATAGACCAAGTCAATCACCTCTTACCTTGATATAGGTTCCTAATTATTATATTCCCTTCTTTCTTTGAATACCACCCATAGTTAGAATTTTAGGGGAGATCTACATATTAATTACTTATGAAAGAAACTATCTTCTTGTTCTACTTCAAAACAAAGCCTTTCCATGAGTAAAACCATGCATTTATCAATATGAAGAATTTACGGATCATTTTCGCACGTCGTTAAAACACAAAAACGCCGGTCAAATAAAATTTATAAAACCGAACTCACAAAGATAACATGTAAAAATCAAGTATTGTGCAGGGTTGATCCACAAAGAGCAGGGTTGACTTTAATCGCAAAGTTGACTTGGTCAAATTTAGGTTTTAACGGAGTTATAATAAGAGAAAATATGATGTAAGGGATGGAAATGATATAAATAAGCAAAATAAGAAGTATAAAGAATTTAATTCTCGGGTTTGATAGAGAAAAGTCAATAGTCAAAGTCAAAGTATTGATTTTGACCAATAGTAGGTGTTCGTAAAAATCAGAGAACCAAACAGAGTCAAAAGATTACGAAAATTAGATATTTGAAAACTAGAGAGAAAATAAAATTTATTGATACATAATTTGTGATTTTTGGATAAGAAATGGATTTATTATGAATTATTGAAAATCGACTATCGGAAAATCCCCAAAATTAACACTTCGGAGGAAATCTTCAAATTGAATGGCCAAATGAATTCCAAATCTTGCAATTTTTATGTCAATGGAAAGCCAAGAACCAGAAGAATCTAACAAGACCAAAATTATCGAATTCAGATTTTTCAATTAAAATTAATTGACCCTAAAAGTCAACATTTGACTTCTGATGAAAGATGAACGGTCCTTGGTCAAACGTTAAATTGGAGGGTCAAATGAAATCGGAATTCAATGAATTTTCTATCCACGGAAATCTGATGAAAAGAGGAATACAAGGTAATCAAAAACAAGTGATTTAAAATTATAATTAAAGAGATATCCTATTTTCAAAATCAGTGACTTTTCGAACCTAAAATTGGAGAAAATGAAGAACACTATGAACTAATTTGTAAAATTAAAGATCTAAACCTAATAAAAATACAAGTTACCTCTTGATAATCGATCAAATCTCAATACTAACCCAATCGCTGCAAGAATGGGGCCTCAATTCTCGTGGATTGAAGCGAATTTGCTCGGATTCTTCCTAGTGGACGTTCGGAATTCAAGGGGAAAATTTGATGAAATCAAGAGATGAAATCGTGATTATCATGCTTCAATGGTTGAGTCTCTACACTCTTGGAAGCAGATGATCATGAGAACTTAGGACCTTCCTCGAAGTTTGCTTAATTTCTTCACGAATCGATGAAAAGTTAAAGAACAAACGGAGGATTAAATTGGTTTTATAGCGGAAATTAGCCCAAAATTGTGGGCAATTGAGGCGATCGTGGAGGCGGTTTGATGGCGTCGAGGGGGCGATTTAGTGGGCATAGATCGTGGCTTCAATTCTGCAAGGAATCGGTGGTGATTTCAGCTTCAATTTTGCTTTCGAATAGCCACCATTTTAGCCATGATCGGGCCGCGATCGGGCCACGATCGTGGTCCTGGTCGTTCGTCGATCGCTGTCCGATCGAATGGAGGCGATTCCACCACGTAAGCTCCCCGATCGCAGCTCGATCGCGCCGTGATCGCGGCTCAATCGAACCGCGATCGTGGAGTTCTTCCACGAATCGTCGTGGCCGTCAGATTGATCTTCAGGTGAAGTGTATGGTCCGATCTCGAGCGTGCGATATCTGCTTTGATGAAGATCTGGCCCTCCTCGTGTTGCCACATGGCGTCAGGTGAGCCATCCGATCGCGTCACTTAAGTTGTATATTAAGCATGTGCTTGATTTGATGATCGCGTGGATTCGGGTCCACACGATCAACGTCTTCGCGGTGAGATCCGACGCTCGTCACGCGTCCACGTCGCTTGCAAGGTAAGACTGTGTGGGAACATTGTCGCACACGGAGAAAATATCCGCGTTTGTTGCGGGTTAAATAGGGGGTGGATTCCCCTATTAATTTCGTCATTGCCCCCTCTATTACCAGCCTACATGTGGCGCCCCACACGGGCGCCCACGTGGCCGTGCCACTATGCGCCTCTTGTGCGGACCACTTGGGCTCTGCCACGTGGCCTTAGTGCCGCGTCGCACCTCGAGGCGGTCCTACGCGCCACGTCAGCTGCCGCTCGCCACGTCAGCGCCTGCAGGTAAAAACCCCCTTTTTGCGATTTTTTAATAAAAATACTTAATAAAAATCAAATAAAAATTGAGAAGTTCCTAAAATGTTCAGAAATTGATATTTCTCAAAATACAACTCCTTTTAATCTCAAATTTTCTCGATTGGATCACAAATTTCTTCCTTTTTAATATTATGCCATTGAAAATATACTTTCAAAGTAGAATTTAAAATGAATTAAAAATCACTTACTCCTTTCTTAAGAATTATCCTTACTTATAATTTCATCTTGAAATTGTCATGCTCTAAAGTCAAAAGCAATGCAAAAAAAGATTAATTTCTATCAGTTTTAACTTTGCAAAAGACTAATCATCCATCAAGCATGAAATTATCCTAATTTATGCATAAATATCAAATTTAGTGAAATAATATACCAATGGAGAAAAGTCCTAAAAAGTATGATAAAATGCATCAAATTCACATAAAATCAGCACGAATATGAGTTAATTAGGATAAGAATTCAAGTTATAAATGCATGTTATCAAGAATCTCTCAACAAAGAAGACAATCGTGAAGACTGATGAGACTATTTCGTATGGTCGTTGAATGCACACGATTTACTGTCAAAACAAATTCCTAAACTTACCAATTTATGATTAATCAATTTAATTAAAGAGTATAATGGTCGAATCCATGGAGAATTAGGGAAATTTGAGATATATCTTTGAAATTTGGTCAAATAAGACGGCGAATTGTGATTAGAAATTAGGAATTTTATTATATTAGGAAAAATAACTCAATTAAAAACCCATGGAATAAAAAATCGAGTGATTTGGATAAGAATTCACTGAGTAATCGAAGTTTGAAAATAGGGTAGAAATTCGTATCGTGAAAATGATTAAAACTGAAATTAAACTAAAATTAGACTTAATCTACTATTCAAAATGTAAAATTAACACTAAATGATGAAAGATTAAGATGAAAACACGCAATCTAACCCAAAGTAGCCTTCGAAATGATCCAATTAATCTCCGGATGCATGGTTTTTCATTCGGCATTTTCAAAGACAAAATTGAAGTTCAAGATGTGATTTCTCTTCTCTCTCTCGATCAAAATTTGATTCCAAGAATTCCTTAGATGCGGAAATGCATTAAGAATACAGGAAATAAATTTGGCACTTGAATTGGTGTTTGGACAATTCGAATTTCTTGAAGATTTAAAAGCGCTTCTTTCCGTTGCCAAGAACAGTAGTTAAAGAGTAATTTTTGGGCGTGACCATTGATCTTACGGATGCCTCGCGATTGACGGTCAGGATGGGGCGTCCTTTGGCGAATTTGTGTCTCTAATTAATGATCATCTCATCATCGATGAAGGCTTCAGATGCATCCACGTTGATTAAGTGAAGAGGCGCATCGTTTCAGATTGGTCGTTGGATCTTCATCTGATGGTCTTGATTAATCGGAGGGTTCATCGGTCACGACAAGTCTCGGCTGTTATAACTCGTGAGATCAACGGTCGGGATGAACTCACTTAAGTCCCAATTAAGCCACCTGCGCGATCTCTGATCAGGTGGACCTCACGTCCACCGCTTCCACGTACACCGTTCATCGTGATTCTGATCCGATGCTCCATATCACACCACGTGTACTGCAGCTTAAAATTACACTAAAGATAGTCCCACACAGAAAGATTTGATGGAATATATCAGGTATATAAACTGAGGTGAATTAGAGGGTTAGCGAGTTCCTCTATGGAACGCTTATATGTACTATAACCTATGTAATAAATATATAACATATATGTCACCTCAGTGCCACGTAGGCACTTGCGCGGGTCCGCGTGCCGCTCCCATGTGGCCTTGCGTGCTGCCGAAGCATTTTCGTGCGGTCGTTAAACACACAAAACGTAAGTCAAAATTTTTTTATAAAACCGAACTCACAAAGATAAAGATATAAAATCAAGTAATGTCTAAGTATCGGGTCAACCCACAGAGAGTAGGGTTGACTTTAATTACAGAGTTGACTTGGTCTAACTTCTTTTAAAAGAGCTTTTAAAGAAGTAAAAATAATATGTGATGACTAGAAATGATATAAATAGACTAAATAAGAAGTTTTAAGAATTGAGTTCTCAGATTTGACTAAGAAAAGTCAAAAGTCAAAGTCAAAGCATTGACTTTGACCAATAGTAGGTGTTCGGTAAAATCAGAGAAACCAAAAGTGTTAGAAGACTACAAAAATTAAGTATTTAGAAACTACAGAGAAAATTGAATTTATTAATATAAACTTCGTGATTTTTGGATAAAAAATGGATTTACTATGAATTATTGAAAATCAATTATTAGAAAATCCCTGAAATGAATACCTCGGAGGAAATCTTCAAATTGACTGGTCAAATAAAATCGAAATCTTGCAATTTATATATCAATGGAAACCAAAGAACCAGTGGAATCAAAAGAGACCAAATTGATCGAATTCCGATTTGTAAATTGAAAGTAATTCAACCTGAAAGTCAATGTTTGACTTCTGAAGAAAGATGAACAGTGCTTCGTCAAATGTTAAATTGAAGGGTCAAATGAACTCGAAATTCGATGAATTTTCTATACAAGGAAAGCTGATGAAAAGATGAATCTAATAAAACCAAAATCAAGTGATTCAAAATTATAATGAGAGAGATATCCCATTTTTCGAAATTAGCAATTTTTAGATTAAAATTTGGGGAAAATGAAGAACACTAAGAGCTAATTTGCAAAATTAAATTTCTAATTCTAATAAAAACTCATATTACCTCTTGATAATCGATCCAATCTCCTTACTAACCCGATTGCCACTAGAATGGGGTTCAATCCTCATGGATTGAAGCGAATTTGCTCGATTTCTTCCTCGCGGACGTTCAGAATTCAAGGGGAAAATTCGATGAAATCAAAGAGGAATTCGCGATCAATCCTGCTCCTATTGCTTTGCAATCGAGTCTAAACGTGGGGGGATCACGAAGAACTTAAGATTTTACTCCAAATTTGCGTAATTGTTTCACGAATCAATCAAAAGTTGAAGAAAAAAGGAGAGAATACATGGTTTTAAAGAGGATTTTGGCCCAAAAATTTGGGCCGTTTGATGCAGTTGTGGGAGCGGATTGATGGCCACGATCGCGCAGCGATGGTGGCCCATCAATTTGTGGTGATTCTGGCCTTGATTTTGCCTCTAAGGAGCCACGATCGCGCCGTGATCGGGCCACAATCGCGCCACGATCGTGGTTCTTGATTATCTTCCGTATGCCGTCCGATTTGATCAGGTAGGTTGGGCGGTCCTCATCGCATGATCATGCTGCGTTTTGATGCCCTTTCGTTATCCGTTTGATGAGGATCCGACGCTCTAGAGAGCTCCACGCGTCGCCATGGTGAGAGGAAGATCGAGCTTCATCGTGGCCGTCTGATCACGATCGTTCCCTTTCTATCATGTCTTTGATTTGATGAAGATCGGGAGTTTATCGAGCTGCCACGTGTCGTAAGGTAATCCAATCATCACGTTTCACTTAAGTGCGCATTTAGCGCATGTACTGTTGATGACGATTGGGTGGACTCCGGTCCATTTGATCGACGCACATTGTTTTGACGCCATCAAATCAAACGCTTACAACACTGCCACATCTCTTGAAAAAGGTAAGAAACGTGTGGGACATAGTCCCACACGTAATAAAAGAGGAGAAATGACGCCTATAAGAGGTGGGGCGCAGTAACGCATTTGCATTACCGCCCCAAACTCCTAACCAGGGCTCAGTAACCCGTTGGTCCTCCAAATGCTGACCCTCTGCCATGTAGCACCCAACGCGGGTGTTCGCATGGACCCGCGTGGCCACCTGCCACGTTTCCACGCCCTGTGCGCCAATTGTGCCTCACATGGGCCGTGCGGCCCTGCCACGTGGCCTTGTTTGCCACGTCGCATCCGCGCTGGTCCTGCGTGCCACATCAGCCCCGTGGTCTTGCGGATAAAACAACCCTTTTTTGATTTTTTTAATAAGAAAAATTAATTTAAAAATCAATTTAAAATCTGAAAAAGGGCATAAAGTTTAGAAATTCATAATTTAAAATATACAACTCCTTTTAATCCAAAATTTCTCCATTGGAACACAAATTTATTCCTTTTTAACATCATGTCATTTAGAATATATTTTCAAAGAAGAAATTAAGATGAATTAAAAATTACTTAACTCATTTCTTAATAAATCTTCTTAATCATAATTTCATCTTGAAATTATCCTTCAAAACACGCACCAAAGTCAAAATCATTGAAGAAAAGAGATTAACTTCTATTAATTTAAACTTTACAAAAGACTAATCATCTATCAAGCATGAAATTATCCCTAATTTATGCATAAATATCGACTTTAGTGAAATGACATACCAATGGAGCAAATTCCTAAAAAGTATGATAACATGCATCGTATTCACATAAAATAAACATGAATATGAGTTAATTAGGATAAGAAATTAAGTTATAAATGCATGTTATCATGTGCCACATCGCATCCACGTGGGCCCGCGCGAATATTACCCCCTTTTTCTATTTCTTTTAATTATTTTAACCCTTTAAAAATCGAAATAAATTCATATAAATTCAGGAAAAATTCCAAAAAATTCCTTAAAATTGTAAAAATCATAACTTTCAAAATACAACTCGAAATTAAGTCAAATTTATTTTGTTGGATCAGAAATTGAATAACCTATCATTATAAAAAGTCAAATTATTAAAATAATAAGAGATTGAATTTTAATTAATTTAATACGTTTATGTATGTTATAAAATAACTTTATAAAAATATATAAATATTAATAAAGATATTTTCTCTTATATTTTCATTCTCAAAACATGATTATGATCTCAATTATAATTATAATTAAATATTATAATGTTTAATTATGTATAATAATCATAAATTAGTGTATTTTTAGATGATAACATGAAATAATACAAAAATGATAGAAATATACTTAAAATTTGATGACATGGATACATTTGGAATGATTAATGCCTTTATTTGCGCTAATAATCATGTATATTAATGTATAAATAGCATGTTATCAAATACCACCCTCTTCATTACCACGATCATCACAAGATCAATGAGGTCTCACATCTAATCTGTCGGCCCTCATAAGAGCAATGAAAATGCATCTAAAATAGTGCATGGAATATGAAGCTAGATCTCCAAACTTCCTAAAGACGAAGACAAGGGGAGCATATTTCTGCCAACTAAATGAATAGCTCTCCTCTCAATGATCACAACTACCCCAAGCCATTGGGAGATCACATTTATTTAATGTCCTCTCTTCCTGCTGATATGTGATTGAGGAGAGATAAGAAGACCTCCAAGATCCTCTCAAGGTCAACGAGTTTACACATAAACATCACCTCGATGGCTTATGAAGACAATTCATCATGAGAGAAGCCTTATAAATGAAGAACATCAAGCTCACGATCCATTCAAGTGAAATATGAAGAAATACTGGATACCATGGTTGATGGAGAACAAGAGATCAATGACAACTCCCTATCTCCTCTATCGACCACCATAGAAGCAGTAACTTCACATGAAAACCTCCACGTGGATACTGTCATTGGTTCTATGTGAATTAGAGTAGGGGTAAAGCTTGTAAGAAGACCGATCAACTTGACGAAAGCTACTACCAAGAAAGGAGAGCAAGTTTTCATGCATTGTAACTTCATACATAGTGGAGTGGAGAATTGTAAGAATGGATATCCATAACTGCCTTTTAGTGGACATCAGTCATCTACGGCTGTTGAAATCCATGAGAACTCCTCCTAATTATCAACAACCGTTCAAACAACTGCTTCAAAGACCACTACAACTACCATTAGTCACACGTAAGCAAGGAGGAATCTCCATTCACGTGAAGACTACAAAATTAAAGAGGCATAGAACTAAATTCCTAAAAGATCTTATAACTGCCATAACTGCCTTCTTCTTCCTTAAGGCATCTTTTCATTCTTAACTCCTATATCTTCTTCACCCTTTAAAAAGAACGATTGTAAGAAACAAAGAAGGATGTTGTTTTATTAAAATGAAAATCATTTCCTTGGTTGAAAAGTGTTGTGTTCATCGTGTTCTCTGTTATCCATTCTCCCTTCCAAAACCTTCAATCCGAGTTTTATCTTCCTCTCTTTTCTCCCTCCAGTGCTATCCTCTTTCATCTGTTTCAAGTTTAAGAAGCAAACAGTGATTGTATTGGATTGTGTGTCGATTTTAGAAGCATCTACTTCACGTCAAAGCCAGGTATCATCCTTTCTCTAATTTCGTGAATGATAGTTCCTATCTTGAAATCGTAAGTCCAACATTATTCTCACCTTCATATCTATTCTCTTCCTTATAAATATTATCAAAAACCATCTTAAGATATCCCCAATCACAGTCATATCCATTCTACATATCCTCCTCACTGTTCTTCGTTTTCGTCTCATAAATTTTTTAGCATCTTAACCATCCTCCTTCTCATCGCAATTCACTATCATTATCATTATTATTCACTCATTTATTCGCATACTTCTTCCTCATTTACTCACTAAGATATATTTTAATCTTTCATACTCTCAAAATTATAAACTCTCTGCATTATAGAATTACTGTAATATTCATTCCTTTTCATTAAATAAAATTTATAATTTTCTCCATCTTTCTTTACTTCAACGCATTCTTACAATTTTCTACCCCACTAACCTATTATCTTCGAAAATATCATACATTATTTCCTCACGAATATACTTAACCATTCCCTTCTGATATCATTCATAGGTCCTCTCTTAGATGTAGGATTTAATTAGAAATTAATATAAATATCCAATCTTTATATCAATCACTCTCACTCTCATCGTATTCACCTTACTCATACTCATCTCATCATATTCATCATCTTTCTAAATTGTCCTACATCAGCAATAAAAGAAGTGCTAGCATAAATGGGGCATGCAAAGATGAATACGAGTGATAATTTTTAGGTTTCTCTTTTAATTAAGAGAGAAATCAGAATTCAAATGGCAATTAACGTAAAAGGAAATGAAATGGGGATGATATAATGACATGGTGAGAAGAATGCTCGGTGGTAGCAATCAGTCAATGTGCAACGATAGGGATAGAGAGGTACAAGTTGGGATGACGTTAAAACTAATTCATTAAAATAAAATAAAAAGAAAAAAGAAAATAAAATACAATCAAGAGCCAATTCGGATTATTGCACAAACCCTGTTGAGATGCCCGTCCTAGACCGAGTGATGCTCAATTTGCTTCGATCGTGGTGGTCGCTTGATTTCTTTTGTACCATAAGATTAAGTATCAAGCAGTTCTCCCCTTGGGCCTTGACCTCCTCTCCTCTTCCTTCTGGTAGCCTAATCCTAAGAGAGAGCCAAAAAACAAGAAAGGAGAGAGAAACTAGAGCCTTATATGGAGAGGGTCTTTTAGGGTTCTAGGCGACCCAAGGTGGAGATATTTCACTCTTGTCATTAAAGGTAGACATGCACGACCACAAGATCGTCCAAGGTTGTGGTTACCTACTTTAGGAGTTGCTCTTTGATAACATGATAATTATACACAAATTTACAATATTATTAATGCAAATAAAGGCATTAATTATTCCAAATGTATGCATATCATATTTTAAGCATATTTCTATCATTTTGTATCATTTCATGATTATGATCTAAAAATACATCAATTTATGGATAAGTATGTATAATTAAACATTATGATTAATCCTAATTATATCTAAGATCATAATCATGTTTTTAATGATGAAAATATAGCGAAAAGATCTTGATTAACATTTATGTATTTTTATAAATTTATTTTATAAGATACATGAATGTATTAGTTTAATTAATATTTATTCTCTTATCATTTTAATAATTTTGACTTTTTATAATGATAGATTATTCAATTTCTGATCCAACAAAATAAATTTGAATTAATTTGGAGTTGTATTTTGAAAGTTATGAATTTTACAATGTTTAGGAATTTTTTTGAATTTTTTTGAATTTATTTAAGTTTATTTTCGATTTTTAATTGATTTAAAAACAATAAAAAGGGGCAAAAAGGGGGTATCTATCGCGTGGGACCCACGTGGATGCGACGTGGCACGCAAGGCCACGTGGCAGAGCCACACAGACCCACGCGAGCGCCTGGGTGGCGCAGAGGTGAGACATGTGCAATATATGCATTTATATATTATATAGATGGTTATAGTACATTTAAGCATCCGTATATCCGATTTATGCTAACTGTTACGTCCGCTCTACGTCTTAAACGCATTATTTCTAATCGTTTTCTCCGTGTGGAACTGGTGGCGTACGACCCCCGTCGCCACCAAGGCATGATACTACGGCGCCGGAGGAGCCGACACCCGCGCGCGTCCAGCCCCCTCGACAAGCGAAGATGAAGGATGCCGAGTTTCACTACACCAAGTGAGGACCTCATCTCGCCACGACACATTTCACAGGGCTCGCGCGCGTGGAGTTATCTTTCCAGCTTTATTTCATTTCGAACTTTATTAGCCCGCACGTGTTTAAGCGGGCCTTTGCATATCTTCTTCTCTCCCCCTTTAGGCTTACGGGTGGGCCCTTCCCTTTTTCGGGATCCCATTCGTTAAGTCATTCTCTTTGTGGACCTTTTTCCTATTTTCTATGATTATGTTAGGTGTGGGTTGTGGGCCTCAAGTGGGCCCTTTCCCCTCTCGGCCCACTAAGGGCTCTATAAGAGGGGAAGGGACCCCCCCCACAAACCCTAGCCGTCATTTGAAGAAAAGGAGTGATTCCCCTCTCAAGTGGCTGCTCAAGGAAGAACAAGGAGGGAGACCAACCGCCGCCATCGCCGCCGCACCTCTACGTGCCGCCGCCGTGCTTGCCGCCGAAGCCGCCGCCTCCCCTTGCTTTGCTCCCGGATCAACATCGTGCAGCCCTTCTGCTGCCGCCGCCTCAGGCCGCCGCCGCCGCCAGACTGCTACACCACCACCTCTCTCTTCCCCACCCCATCCATTGGCCGCCATCTCCTTCCCCCCTCTTCTCCATAGCCCCTCCACCATCGTCCTTCCGATTACAGTCCCGATTTCTCCTTCCCCCATAAATCGATCTCCCCGCCGTACCGCCGACCTGCCAATTCCCCTTCCCCGTTTCACCGATCCGTAATTCCCTGTCACATCTCGTCCCCTCCCCTCGGATCACGCCCCCCAGATTCCGACGGTCATCATAACGCCAGGCATCGCACCTCGACGCCGCCATCCACCCCCCCATTTCACTCCTCCCGCCGACCTGCCTCCTCCACTTTCCGCCCTCTCTGGTCTGCCCACCCTTTCCCTGTTTTTCCGCGACTCTCGTATCAAATCTACTCACGAATCTTCCCCGTCCGCCCGACTTCCGAACAGGCCCTCTCCCACTTTTCCCACAACCCACCAAATCCGGATTTCCTACAACTCACGCAACACCTTCTCTTCCGTTGGGGAATTTTCCCTCGCTTGAACGCGCAATCACCAGCCAGTCCCACTCCGACGCTTGGCCTTCCCCTCTCCCACGCCATCCCATTTCCCTCCTAACTCGATTGCATTGATCAGCCGGAAGTTTAATCGATCCCCATCATCGAAATCCCATTTCCCGTCATCCAAATTCTCACACCCTGCCCGAATTTCAGCATCCAACCCATCTCTCACGCTATTCTGGTTTTCGGTGACGCCCGACGCTGACCCATCTCCCGCTGCCCTCAACCCCCACACCCTCCGGAAGCTACTGACGGCCACGGGAAATTTCGATTCTCTCCCTCCTCTTCAGTCTCGGAGTCGGAAATTGCTGGGAATTCCTCTTACCGACGGGATCTCTCCATCCTTGCCGCTTCCCGCTCGTGTAATTTCCGTGCCGCTCTCTCCTTTCCCTCTGCAACCTTACCGACAGAGAATTCGAAGACCGCTGAACCCCGTCGTGACCTCCTGGTGAAGACGTGAAAGATCTGCCACCGCTCCACAGAACGCCGCCCCTTCTACGTCGCCCACTCTCATCTCCTCACCGCCGACCGCCCGTGCTGCGCACAAACTGCCTTCATCTCCACGACCGACCGGGCTCGCGCCCCGCAGGTTAGGCACTCATCCCCCCCTCTTCTTTACATTGAAGTCTATATCTTTTACAGTCTTTCCCGCGCTTGTCTCCACCGCCGTCGGGACTTAGAATTGGACGAGTGCTTAGACGATTTTATAGGGTTCTTACCGTGGTCCAACCCATCGGGTTGACGGTCGAGCTCCCCTCGACGACTCTCGGCCCATCGTCCCCGAGGACGTGGATCGGAAGGACTCCCGGTCTTCCACTACTCGGTGCACCCCAGGGCCTACGGAGGAGACGCCTGAGATGGCACCCTGCTTGATCGCATTCCTAGCTCTTATATCATATCAGGATTCCCCTAGTTCACCCCTCGTATCACGGTGTTGGACCGGTCCCACCCCGGTCCTGCATCAGGAACTATGTTCCTTTCTTTTCGTTTTATTGGAAAACATGTGGCAAGGCATGGAGCGTCGGATCGAAAGCGCGAGAAACGGCATGCGTCGATGCGGTGGACCTTGGATCCACGCAATCTCCAATCACGTACATGGTTCAAAATCTACTTAAGTGAATTCATCGCGTCGTTGATCTCACGAGTTGCAATATATAGATTCGTCGCGACCGATGATACCTTCGATTAATCAAGACCATCAGATGAAGATCCAACGACCAATCTGAAATGACGCGTCTCTTCACTTAAACATGTGGACTCACCACAGCCCTCCATGTGCGATCGAATGGATGCGACTTAATTGCACCGTTTCGATCAACATGCGCTTCATCGCGACCTTTCATCGCAAGGCATCCGTTAGATCAACGGTTACGCCCAATTTCTCTTTAAATTAGAGTGCTCTTCGAATGAAAAAACTCGCCCTTGACTTTTTGAGCTAATCAAACTATTTAGACACCACAATTCGAGTGCCAATTGATTTTCTTGCATTCTTGACTTGTTTCCGCGTCCAAGGATTGCTGGAAATCGGAATTTGATCGAGAGATCGAGGAGAAATCTTATCTTGAACTTCAATTTCATCTTCGAAAATGCGGAATGAAAAGCCATGCATCCGGCGAGTAATTGGATCATTTCGAAGGCTACTTTGGGTTAGATTGCGTGTTTTCATCTTAATCCTTCATCATTTAGTGTTAATTTATATTTTGAATCGTAGATTAAGTTTAATTTCAGTTTAATTTTAGTTTTTCATGAAATTAGCGATACAAATTTTCTCCCATTCTCAAACTTCGATTACTCTGCAAATTCTTCTCCAAATCACTCGATTTTTTATTCCGTGGATTTGCAATTGAGTTATCTTTCTTAATATAATAAATTTCTCAATTTCTAATCTCAATTCGTCATTTGATTTGAGACAATTTCAAAGATATCTGTCAAAATTCCCTAATTCTCCGTGGATTCGACCCTTATTTACCATTACAGCCTTATATTTGTGAATTAACCTTTAATTTGGTAAGTTTGGACTTTGTTTTGACACTATATCGTGTGTATTCAATGACCATACGATTTTTTTTCGTCAATCATACCCCTAAATAAGGTGGCCCAATCCCTTTCTAAAGAATGAGGCTCATCTCCTCAAAAGGAGGTAATAAACCCCCTTTCTAAAGACATGGACGCTATCTCTTAAAAGGTGACTCACAACTCCTCCGTAAGTAAGGAAGACATCCACATTAAGATGGTGAATCCACGTTATTTTAAATATAAAATAAAATAATTTATAAATATTTTAATATATGGTGTTTAATATTCTCTTAAATAGAGAAATTTGACCAACTTGACTTCCTTGACTTAGCTTAGCAAAGTGGTTGCCCTCAAAAGGATAGGATGATCTCTATAAGTATTTGAAAGATGAAATTAACCACCTTCAAAATTTCTTCTCACCTTTGATCACCTTGAACTTTAATTATATAATTTGACTTTCAAGATTTAGAGTTGGCTTGGCCCTTAAATGATGTGGAGGCCATTTTCTCCTCTCTTCCATTATAATTCGAGTCCATATATTTTATATGTTTTCCTATGTATTTGCATCCAAAAAACTTATAAAAATATGAGAACTCTATCACTTGACTTCAAAAAAGTCAAATGGGGTTAGTTTCAAGATGTATAAATCAAGGGAAGGGTGCATGTTCATGTTTATTCATAATCAATA
The DNA here is from genome assembly GCA_024174645.1 of Lemna minuta. NCBI lineage: Eukaryota > Viridiplantae > Streptophyta > Magnoliopsida > Alismatales > Araceae > Lemna > Lemna minuta. The sequence continues at coordinate 1,755,389 of CM044116.1, read as the reverse complement.
CTTATTAGATGCAAATTGAGTACATGTGTGAAATAACTTGATGAATGCAAAAATATCACAAAAGCATGATAGCATGCATCGTATTAAAAATAATTGTCTTGAAATTCATTTACGATGATAAAAATAAATTCATCAATGACACATTATCAAACGGTACTGGGGACATCCAAATGATGGAGAATATGCTAAGATCCAAATGAGACACCCTTGATTTATGGCTACGATTAAAAGTATACAAACATACTTGATTCATTGAAGAGAAATTTTCCTTGAAATTAACAACTTTTTATTGAGAAAACTTGTGAGGGACCAAGCATGGCTTGTGATGATTTATTATCCCATGTGGATTGCATCTAAGAGTAAAGATGCATCTACATGTAATGATGTTAGGAACATTGTTGAGTGAGAGTTACATACTCAAAGTCCATGGTTGCCTTCCAATGAGGCAGTCACATAGCCTTCACATCTGACTTGGGTACTCATAGGGTAGAAAAAGAAAGATAAAATGGTCAATATGTGGGATGCAAGTAATCATAGGAAAAGAGAAAGAGATAGGGAGAATGATACATGAACGCGTGCCTTTCTCACGAGTGATGGCTAGGTGAAAATCATCTGAGGGCAACGTAAGGAGCGTCAAATTTGGGCATGAAGTCAAGGTGTCATCTAGTGGAGCAGCACATATTATAGTAGGAGGAGGCCATAATGTTGCTAGAGAAGGCAATAGGAGTGGAGGGATCGTAGCAATAGGTGAGAGAGCCTCATGTACTATTGGGAAGATGATGGAGGAGGTGAGGGATCCATTAGGGTATAGAAGATGACGACGACGTGGAAGTTGTATGTGCACAAGATACAAGTGTGGAGATGCAGAAGGTGATGGAGAGTCAAGTGAGGAAAAGTGAATGGACTCAAAGTGGGTAATATTTTCAAAGATGATGTACTTACACAAATTATGAAGGTAGACATGGTAGCCTTTTTATGAACATGTAGCCAAAAATACCCCTTTGAGGGAGTGAGGAGTTAACTTGGATATAATAGTCATATGCTTGTGGACAAAGGCCACACACCTAAAAACCCAAGGAGGTAGAGAGAAAAGTTCACAATTGGGGTAGAGGTAAAACAGAGGAAATTTGCCACCTAGAAGGAAAGGAAGCAATCAATTAGATGGACAGAGCTGAGGAGAGCACTTAACTACATGTAATGTGGAACTCCTATTTTTGACAAAAGAGTATGAGTAAAATCTAGAATATGGTGATGCTTATGCTAAGTAATGATACGAATCCGCGAGGTCATTAAATACACATGGACTTGCATCAAAACGAATTTCAAACTCACCAATTTTGAGAAATAATTTGGAATTTTGGAGTATAGTGGTGAATAAGGGTCAAATCCTAGGAGAATTAAGTATGGAGATGGAGGTGTGAAACTACTTCATATTTGATCAAATCAGATGACGAATTTAGGTGAGAAATTAGAGATTTTGATATTTATGGAAAGATAACTCAAAGACGAATCCACAAAATCAAAAATCACAAAATTTGGATCAAGATTCGGAGAGAAATCAATGAGCAAAAAATAAATAGAAAATCCGAATGCGAAGAGAGAGAAATCCAAAGTTAAATCTAAAATTTGACTAATCTACAATTTGAAATGGAAATATGATGTTATTGGAAGAAATATTAGGAAAAAATATGAATTCTAACTTGAGATAACACTCACATCGATCCAATTATTCGCGAAATGAAAGGATTTTCATTTCGCGAATTCAAAGACGATCTTCGACATTCAAGAATCGATTTCTCCCTATTTTGTTCATGAAATCTCACTTTCAAACACTCCTCGGAGGATGCGGAAATTGATCTAGAAGCGTAGGAAAGCAACAGATTCATGGATTGAGATGTCTAAATAGATCGATTACTTGAAACACCCTTGAATGATTTACACCATCAAAGAACATGTTTATTAATAAACAGATTTGGGCGTGGCCGTTGGATTTGGCTCTTCATATTCAATCAACGGCTTAGCTCAAATGCATGGATGCATATTGTTGCCATTAAGTTGCTTCTGTTAAGTTGAAGATATAGCGCCCAGATTTTTCCATGTCGTGTGTGAAGAAGAATCGTCGCTAGTGGCGTATGTTTGATCGGCAATCGACGTTTGAGATGTTGCCCCGCGTCCATCGAGCATATTTAATCTCAACAGTTATAACTCTTTAGATCAACTACTAGGATTAAAATGTTTTAAAACAAATCATTGCCCACTCAAAATGTGCCCTGTCCACCCCTCACTTAAGTGACGATCAACGATCATGATTAAATCAGATGATCAGACGCTACACATTCCACCACGTCACCCACGCACAAAATAAACACAAGTAGTCCTGCATGACAAAAATAAAAGAAAATTGACGGGTATATAAGTCATATGAGATTAGTGAGCTAGCAAAAACGATGGAGAATTATTTCAAAACATGAACACAAGGGTTCCAAGTGAACCACCATATAACATAAGGAAGAGATTTCATCCTCAACAGCCACAAAAAACTATGATCCTCCTTGCTCATGAGTTTGAGAAACTCACCATCCACTAAGTGAATGAAGAAGGACCTCTCTAAAACATTGAAAGAGAGTGTAGATTCAAAGGGAATTGTCTTACCTCCTCCTCCCACTTATACACTGATCCAAAAATTGACTTGGTCAAAGAATTTAATCCTTATCCTTAGATACTTAGAATTCCTTGAATGGACCAAGTCAACCACCTTCTACCTTGATATAGGTTCCTTATTTTCTAAACCATATTCACTATATCATATGTACCTTGTATAGTTATGAATACTGATCTCAAGAAACATCCATAGGAACATCCTTGATTTCCAATTTCTTCTTTCTTTGAAAACCTCCCATAGATAGAAATATAGGAGAGATCTATATCTAATTACCTATGGAAAAAATTATCTTTTTTTCTACTTCAAGACTAAGCTTTTGCATGAGTGAGACCATGCATCTACTTATTGAAGATCATCACAAACCTAAAGAAGCCTCATGAGCGAAGATTGTCAAGCTAACACTTCACTAAAGTGATTATGAAGATATCTACAGTCATGAAATTATGACAAAGGTTAAAGCATGAAGGAAGCTTGCACAAAGCGCGAGAAACTCAAAGAAAGAATACTACCACCCACATAATCAAGACCCTCACGATCCTCTAGGACACCTCAAGGTCAACAAAGATTTTAAGTTGAAGAATATCATAGGAATAATATAAAAAACGTGGAGTCCACGACATTCTTGTTAATGGACTCCACAGGAGTTAAGTCTCCTAACAGAAGATGGCAATACCACGACAACATCTCGACATTACTGTTGTGGACAAAGACCGCAATCGGACAGAAGGTCAAACCTATTTCCACGTCCGTTGTGAAACAGAGAAATACAAGAAGGTTTCTCTAAAACCAACTTAAAGAATGTTATTCTTCACTGTCACGCGAGCATTGGGGAAGACAAGGCTCGGATGACTCGAGGCAAGAGAGACTTGTAAACACTATCACGAATTCCCGGGCTTCTCTCAACTTACCTCAGAGACTAGCGAGAAGAAGATCTCCTCAAAGACAAATTAAAGAAGAATTTCAGCATCATCCATGAGCACTGGAGAAGATATTGCTCGAAGAGCTTGGAAATTATCGCCTGCTAGCCAGCAACGAGACACATTTTCCTCTCGAAGAATCGGGTGTACGATGGACTTTGTTTTCTTTATATTTCAAGAGAAAATGATGGAGCTACCAAGAGCAGCCTGTGTGGCAAATTTGCTCTTCACAAAAAGAGCCTCCGGAGAAATCCCGCAGGTTCGAGGATCAGCGCATACTCTAGGCATCCTCTCAGAATGCCTTCCCACAGGCCGGCCTTGTCGTTGCCAAATGAATATCCTTGAGGAAAAGAAAGGAATTGTCATGGCATGAGATGTGAAACCATGAAGAAATACGAGGACTATTGAGCTCCTTCCAGTCAAAGCCCTATGAGCACAAAGAGACTATTCAATGTCACAGGAAAGGGACGACGACGATTATTAAATCGACGCCATTAATGGATTCACTGTCACCGTCAGCTACCATTTGTATCATCATCTCGTAGAGTGAAAGTTAAGAACGTGAAGCCGGGTCAACCTTTTCCTACAACACGTCTTGAAGATCTTATGGCACAACCTAGTTGGCAATCACGCCATCAAAGCCAGCAGCGAGTCAAGTGACCGGTCGTTGCGAAATCTTCCAAGTCTAAATAAGATTCTCCAAGTACTGCGCAACTGTTCATTCGCGGACAGAGATTACCATGAAGCGACGTCTCCCATAACTTCTCTTTTTTCTATTTCTATAAAACACACAATTGTAAACAACGAAGACAGTTGTTTTTTTATGAAAACTTGGTTCTTTGGTTTGTATCATCTCTGTGTTCATCATTCTTCATTGTTCTTCTCCCGCAAACCTTATTCCAAGATTCTATCCTCCTATCTTTTCTCCCCCATTTCTGTCCTCTTTCTTTCATCTCAAAGTCAGGATCATCAGAGGAACTTACCGTTATCGTGTCGTGATCTTCAAGAGCATCCGCTTCACGTCATCTTCAGGTATCATCCTCTCTTCTCTTCCCATGAAGATAGTTCTAACAATAAATCCATAAGTCCACGGTTAGATCTCTCTTCCTATCTATTCTCTTATCCGTAAAGTACTATTCTTAAGATATTCCCAGTCCCCGTCATATTCTCCCATCACCGTCACATTTCTCTCATCGTCCAATCTATTTCATCTACTCCCCTCCCTACATACTTTTCGATCCCTCTCCGTATTGGTAAGAATCGTCGAATTGGATTGAAATCTCAACTCAAATGCTTAGAATCGTCGAAGAACAAGTCATTTTCTATATATTTGGGCGTAACCGTCTGATAAAAAACAATCGATGGTTACGATGAAACGTCCACGATGGACCGCTTCCAAAAATGTCGTGGCCGTCTGATCTTGATCAACGGTCCGGATGCGTTGCGTGGATAAGCGTTATAAAAAAATGCTTCGATTTCGCTCCTTGGATCGTGATCCAACGGTCCAGAATGTGTAGCGGCGTTCAAATCTGGACCGTTATAATCCATCTTAAATCGCACGTGTTTTTTATCATGATCGGTGGTCAACGGCGCATGCGATCGACGCGCGTCGATTGATCGCTCGTTTGATCTGGCGCTCCTCGTCGCGCCACGTCACGTGCATTATAATATATCGCGTGGATTAGTCGCACATGGAATAAAATAAAGAGTTTCGTCAGGTTTATAACATCCAACGGTTTATAAGGATCGATAACCCTTCCGATATACGAAAGGCTGAAGACCCTTTATATACTATATAATAATAAGAAATATATATATAATGCCGCGTGGGCCCTCGTGGCGCGGCCACATGGCCCGGAGTGCCACGTCCCATCCACGTGGCCTCGCGTGGAAATATACCGCTTTTTGCCTTAATTTAAATTTATTTTAATCAATTTAAATCGAAAATAAATTTAGAGAAAATCCGGAAAAATCCCTAAAAATTGTAAAATTCATAACTTCTAAAATATGACTCCAAATTAATTCAAATTTCTTTCATTTGATCCGAAATTTAATTATCTATTAGTCTAAAAGTCAAATTTAATAAGTAATAAGAGTTTAAATTATTATTTCAAAAATACATTCATTTATTAAGATTTTAAACTTTAGAAAATGAAATAAATGTTTATGAAAATGATTTTTCTTATTTTTTTATATTTAAAAACACTTATAATCTCAAGAAAAAGATGGGTTATCAATTTATTATACTCTAATTTATCGAAATTAACCCTAACTTAAAGCATTTTGAGATTATAATGACTTTTTCATATAATAATAGAAAAATACATATAAGTATGATAACATGCATGTAAATGAAATCATTTATGCCTTAATATGTATCAATAATCATATTTTATCATGTTAATTTAGCATGTTATCACACCCCCCAACTTAAATTATTGCTAGTCTCTTAGCAATTTACTATATGATCTCCCTAGAAAGCCTTTTCATCCTTTGATCCTACTACTAAAAAGGTGAAGTGTATAAATGTATGATCACGTTTTCCTCATAGTGTAGGCCATAATGATCCAAATTCCATCTCTAGGTTGACTTTTTTAGTGCGTGTTAGGGTAGTGCTCATCGGCTAATGCTCAAGTCTAATTCTTGATTGTAATCCATGTAAGCCTATCTAAGGTATGATGATATGGTGATGAAAATATACTCACTCTCTCACGAGTGGATGTAATTCCTCATCCTCTCCATAAACACATCACTCCTTCCCTCAAAATGGAGGCTACTTAGTACTTAGAATTCCCCTCAACTCGCTTTCCTCCTTAAAAGAGTGCAATTCAAAAGGATTCCTATCTTTGGATGCATCGTGTGAGGAGGCAGAAGGGAATAAAAGATACTATTTCTAAGGGTATGACTTGGCTAAAAGCAAAACATGCTGATAAAACAAAGTGGATTATAAAATCAAAGAAGGTATCACTTATGATGATTATACTCCTAAGTGAGGTGGATGATGATGGATAGTGTAGATGGTGGAGATGGTAGTGGAGGTAGAGATAAAGGTAGAAGATGTTGCCACTTATTTTCCTTCTTGTAACTTCTCATTTCTCTCTTTCTTTTGACTTTTCTCCTCTTTCTTTTCTTCTTCTTCTTCTTTTTAAGCATTTCAGAAGACTAGAATGATGATGTGGAGGAGTTTTAGGATGTCTGAAGAGAGAATGTAGCAACTGAATTGTAGTGAAGGTATAAGTACATGTGGGAAGGGAAATGGAAGGTGAGATGGATATGTGAGTTCATTTGGGAGTGTTCATCATCAAAAAGTGAAGTTTAAAAAAAATTGGTATTACTACTTGACTGCTTTGGAAGAGAAAACTACATGCCTATAAGGAAAGATAGGTGCTACAAAAATTATGGATCATTGCACTCTTTAAAGGGGAAAGTCTAGAATCGGGAAATTCCTTATACTAAGCAGTTTGGGCTAATAATAGGTAGGGGATGAAATTTCATTTTCTCTCAAATACTCTCCTTTTCAATCCCATATCATTTCAACCTCTTGATTACTCCTTTTCCTTCCTTTGTGCCTGTTAGATACCCAACCCCAAAGAAGTTAACCACTATATCTAATCCATTGGCCTCTCTAGATCATTTGGCTTTATTACTCAAAATGTAATCATATGGACTATAAGGTCCTCACTTCTACATCTCCAATAGGTCAAATTTCTAGATGAAAAGACTTCTAAGGTGGGGTAGATTAGATCAAAATTTTTGAAAATAGGAGTTTTTAGAAGGTAGAACTTTAAAATTTTTTAAAAATGGTAGAGCTTTTTCTAAATCCTCACCCCCCAACTAGAATCTTTCATTGCCCTCAATGAAAACTACATGCTCATGTGAAAAACTCATCGAATCATGGCATGAAAACAAGAAAACGTGCGGTGAGATGGGTTTAGAAAAGCTCATTAGTCCGTGATGCTCGTGGGATTTCCGGTGCAGGTGCGCCCTTTCCTAATGTAGTTCTTCGACGTCTAAAAAGAAACTGAAATCAAAGTATACAACTAAAAAGGTAAGATAATCTTGGGGTGCCTCCCAAGAGCGCTAAGTTTAACGTCTTCAGCCAGACTAAACAAAATAAAACCTACGACTACTGATATGTCGAGGGTGATACCGTCACGTCCTCGAGTGCTAGGGGAAGACGCAGATATACCTTATCTACTAGTGCGGGTGGCTCTGAGGTCAGGTACGGCTTGAGACAATGGTCGTTTACCTTGAATTGTCGACCGGTCTTAAGATCGGAGATGAGTACTGCTCCGCTGTCGAACAATTCTAGAACCACATAGGGACCATCCCATCTGGAGAGCAGCTTTCCAAGGAAGAGCTTGAGGCACGAGTTGTAGAGCTAGACCTTGTTGTTGACCTGGAATGATTGTCGTCGGATGTGTCAGTTGTGGAAGGCCTTGGTCTTTGATAACATGCATTTATAACTTGAATTCTTATCCTAATTAACTCATATTCATGCTTATTTTATGAGAATATGATGCATGTTATCATACTTTTTAGGAATTCTCTCCATTGGCATGTCATTTCACTAAAGTTGATATTTATGCATAAATTAGGGATAATTTCATGCTTAATAGATGATTAATCTTTTGTTTAAATTAATATAAGTTAATCTCTATTATGGAATGAGTTTTGACTTTAGTAAATGTTTGGAAGGATGATTTTAGGATGAATTTATGATTTAGAATGTTTAATGAGAAATGATTTAAGTAAATTATAAGTCATCTTGATTTCTTCTTTCTAAATATATTGTAAATGACATGATATTAAAAAGAAAAGAATTTGTGATCCAATGGAGAAAATTTGGATTAAAAAAGAGTTGTATATTTTAAATTATGAATTTCTAAAGTTTTATGCCTTTTCTGATTTTTCTTTGATTTTTAAATTGATTTTTTACGGATTTTATCTATTTAAAATTGCAAAAAAATTGGGGGTTATTTTGGTCCACAAGCCCCGTATGCTGACGTGGGGAGCTGACGTGGGGAGGCGGCGACGTGGCCCGCGGGACCAGCGCGCGGATGCGACGTGGCTCTGAGGCCACGTGGCAGGGCCGCTGGTGGCCCACGCGTGGCGCAGAGATGACACGTGTACACGTGTCACTATTAACATATATTTTAATATCATAGTTTATCGTACATATAAGCCTATCCACTATGGACTGGCTGATGATATAATGCGCTCCCCTATTTAAGTGCAAGCTTTCCCGTCATTTCCTCTGTGTGGGACTATGTTCCCACACGGTTTTACCTTGCAGGTGACGTGGACGCGTGGCGAGCGTTGGATCTCACCGCGGACGGCTACGATCGCGTGGACCCGAGTCCACGCGATCAGCAAATCAGCACGTGCTAAAAAAAGAATTTAAGTGGATGCGATCAACGGTTTACCTACTGCCACGTGGAGCCTCTCCAGAGCATCCGATCATCATCGCGGGTTGATCAAATATTCATCGGATGTGACTCATCGAACGGTTGAGATTTTTCGTGATCCTGGTGATTGAGGAGCACCGTGTGGATTGCGATCGGACCGTCCATTCATTTTGACGCTTCATCGGACGGTCTAGACGCCTCGTGGAAGAACTCCACGCTCGCCGCCCGATTGAACAGCGATCGCGGAACGATTGAGCCGCGATCGTGGAACGATCCAGCCGCGATCGTGGAACGATCCAGCCACGATTGTCAGACAATGTTTTCGTGAGGATCTGCAGCGAGATCGACGCCTAATCGACGCACAATCAGGCCACGATCGTGGTCGATCATGGTCGATCGCGGCGAAAATCGTGGCTAGGAAGAAGTGGAAATCGTGGCAAAATTGAGGCCCATTCATGGCCAATCCCGAAGCTGCGATGACGCCCCAAGGAATCGCTCCCACGACCTAGCAAAACCGCCTCACGACGGCTCCAATGACCCATGGAATCAAGCCAATCTCCCCTTCTTAAAAGCATGTATTTCCCTTATTTGTTCAAGAACTTTTGATCGATTCTTGAAGGGAATTAAGAAAATTTCAAGGAAGATCTCTACTTCATCATGATCCCCCCGCGTTTAGACTTGATTGCGATGCAATTGGAGTGGGATTGATCACGAATTCCTCTTTGATTTCATCGAATTTTCACCTTAAATTCCGAAAATCGGTGAGAAAGGATCCAAGCAAATTCACTCCAGATCACGCAAATTGGAGCTTAATTCTCGCGGCAATCGGGTTAGTAGTGAGATTCGATCGATTCTCAAGAGGTAATTTGAGTTTTCATTAGATTTAGAAGTTAAATTTTGCAAATTAGTTCATAGTGTTCTTCATTTTCCCCAATTTTAGATCTGAAAAGTTACTGATTTTGAAAATAGGATATCTCTCTGATTACAATTCGAAATCACTTGATTTTGTCTAATTGGATTCCTCTTTTCATCAGCTTTCTGTGGATAGCAAATTCATCAAATTCTGAGTTCATTTGGCCCTCCAAGTTGACGTTTGACCAAGGACTGTTCATCTTTCATCAAAAGTCAAATGTTGACTTTCGGGGTCAATTACTTTTGATTTACAAATCAGAATTTGATAATTTTGGTCTTGTTGGGTTCCTCTAGTTCTTTGCTTTCCATTTACATAGAAATTGCAAGATTTCGATTTCATTTGGTCATTCAATTTGAAGATTTCCTCTGAGATGTTAATTTCAGGGATTTTCTGATTATTGATTTTCAATAATTTATAATAAATCCATTTCTTATCCAAAAATTACGAAATATATATCAATAAATTATATTTTCTCTCTAGTTTCAAAATATCTCTCTAGTAATCATCTGACTCTGTTTGATTCTCTGGTTTTACAGAACATTACTGTTGGTCAAAGTTAACGCTTTTAGTTTGACTTTTGACTTTTCTCTGTCAAAACTGAGAATTAAATTCTTAAAACTTCTTATTTAGTCTATTCATATCATTTCCATTTCTTAAATCTTATTTTCTCTTATTTAAAACTCCTTTTAAACCTAAGTTTGACCAAGTCAACTCTGCGATTAAAGTCAACCCTGCTCGACCCGATACTTACACAATACTTGATTACTATATCTTATCTTTGTGAGTTTGGTTTTATAAATTTTGTTTGACCATCGTCTTTGTGTTTGAACGACGCACGAAAATGACACGTCAGTCTTCTTGTAGATTGCCGCGTCCTCGTACGCGTCGTGCCTCAACTCTTGTAACTCCTTGAGCTGGAGAAGTTGTTCTTTGCTTGCTTTGTCCAGTGCGAGGTTGAGCTTTTTGATGGCCCAGTAAGCTCGATGCTCTAGCTCAACCGGAAGGTGGCAGGCTTTCCCGTAGATGAGCGATAAGGGAGACATCCCGATGGGTGTCTTGTATACCGTCCGGTATGCCCATAGTGCGTTGGGGAGCTTGTGTGCCTAATCCTTCCCATCTGGATGAATTATCTTCTTAAGAATAGTTTTGACTTCTCGATTACTAACCTCTACTTGCCCATTCGCTTGGGGGTGGTATGGCATGGTGATGCGGTGGTGTACTCCGTATTTCTTCAACAGTGCCTCGAAGTGCGAGGTGTTGAAGTGTGGGCCACCATCGCTGATGATAGCCCTCGAACAACCGTATCGGGTGAAGATACATCATGTGATGAACCGAAGAACCTCCCGATGGTCGTTTGTCCTAGTGGGGATTGCCTTGACCCACTTGGACACATAGTCCACCACCAACAAGATGTACTCCTTCCCGTCAGAAGGTGGGAAAGGTCCCATGAAATCTATCCCCCAAATGTCGAAGATTTCCACCTCAAGGATCGGCCGCATCGGCATCTCGTCTCGCTTGGAGATGTTGATTGACGCTTGACATTGTAAGCACTCCGTGTAGAAACGCTGGGCATCCTTGAAGATGGATGGCCAATAGAAGCCGCTCTATAGGATCTTGTCCGTAGTCTTTCATGCCGCGAAGTGTCCTCCGCATGTCAATGAGTGACACATCGCCAGAATGTCTCCCTGCTCCTCCTCCGGTACGTATTGTCGGATGATCTGGTCGTATCCTAGGTGGAACAGAAGTGGTTCTTCCCATAAGTAGTTCTTAAGCTCATGGAAGAACTTATCTTTTTGGTGCCGGCTAATTATAGCCCGAGTATCCGTCGAGGAAGCAGAAGTAGTTCGATCCTGCCAGTCAGTCCAGGATCTGGTCGATGAATGGTAGCTGGAAGTGGTCCTTCTTGGTGGCGGAGTTCAGCTTCCGATAGTCGATGCAAACCCTCCACTTTGTCGGTAGGCACGTATGGATTTCCTTGCCTTTCTCGTTCATCATAACCATTACTTCAGCTTTCTTCGGAACAACGTGTACCGGACTCACCCATTGGCTATCAGATATGGGGTAGATAATTTCCGCGTTGAGCCATTTCAGAATCTCTTCTTTTACGGCCTCCCATTCCCTCGGGTTGAGTCGTCTCTGGGCTTCCCTGATAGGTCTCGACTCATCCTCTAAGAAGATGTGATGAGTACATAGTGAAGGGTCCAGCCCTTTTAGGTCCGTCAAGGTCCATCTAATTGCTTCCTTGTTTTTCCTTAGCACCTCCAATAGTTGTTCTTCTTGCTTCATGTCCAGCTTGGACGAAATTATTAGTGGCATTGCTTTCTCTTCATCAAGGAAGGCATACTTGAGTGTAGACGGGCGAGTTTTGAGCTCCAAAGTTGGCTCGTCCATCGGAAGCTCCTCATATCTTGCTTCCTTGTCGATCATCATAACTTCTTCTACGCATGCATCAATGTCTTGATCATCGGCGAAGTCGATGGCGCCTAAGTCTTCGGAAGCTCGTGAAGGGTATTTCATTAATTTGTTGATGTCAACCTTCACGGTGTGCTCTCCCACCTTGAGAATTACTTCTCCTTTCCCCCATTCGATTACAGCCTTTGCGGTAGCTAGGAAGGGTTGTCCTAAGATAATTGGGGCTTGGCTCAGCTCCTTAGTCATTTTTATGTCGACCACTAAGAAGTATACCGGGAAATAGCAATCTTGTATCCTTACGATGACATCCTCTACTAGTCCATGGGGTTTCCTAACAGATCCATCGGCTAAGCATAGCTCTACTAGGAATGGTTGTAACTCTCCTACATGATGATGCTCGAATACAGCCTTAGGGATGATGTTTATACTGGCTCCTGTATCTAATAGGGACCTAGTGAAGGACATTCCTCCTATTTCACTCGTGATCATGGGTGCTCCCGGATCTCTCTTTTTTACGGGTAAGAAATTCATCATAATTAAGCTTACTGTCTCACTAAGTTGGATCCGTTTAGGGTTTCTATGGGAAGTACATATACCTTTTAGGAATTTTGCATATGAAGGGATATGCTTGATGGCTTCTGTTAGGGGTGGTTATCGTCACCTTTTTAAAAGCTTCTAATAGGTTGTCATCGGTTTCACTATTCTTGGATTTTGGTCTATTAAGAGCTTGAGGATAAGACACAAGGGGCTTGTATTTATCAGGGCTAGGTTCTGCCGTAACTTGTTCTTCCTCGTCCTCTAAGTTAGTGTCTTGCTCGATGATAATTGGCGTTTCTTTTTCTTCATTTTTGGCCTTGGTGGAAAGGGTGATCCTTGTATGGATCCGGCAGAGCTTTCCCACTCCGAAGGCTTGATATGGCCATGGCTAATTGTACGACTTCCTTGTCGACGTGTACATGGTTGATATTGTGAGTCTGGGTCGACAAAGCTCCTTGATTTCTTCGATTTGTCGTGGCCTGCGAGGGTAATTGGTTAGTAAAAGTTACTTGCTTATTAACGAGACTAAATCGTATGGTCCTTGAATGCACATGACTTAGTGAAAAAATAAAGTCCTAATCTTACCAATTTATGATTAATCAAAGTAATTAATTAGTATAATGGTAATTAAGGGTCGAATCCACGGAGAATTAGGGAAATTTGAGAGATATCTCTCAAATTCGATCAAATCGGACGACGATTGAGATTAGAAATTGGGAGTTTTAGTATATTAAGAAAGATAACTCAATTTCGAATCCACGGAATCAAAAATCAAGTGATTTGGATAAGAATTCGAAGAATAATCGAAGTTTGAAGTTTGATGAAATTTTCATTTCGAAAAACAATTAAAAACTGAAATTTAAACTAAAATTAAAGTAATATATGATCCTAAAAGTAAAATTAACACTAAATGATGAAAGATTAAGATGAAATCACGCAACCTAACCCAAAGTAGCCTTCAAAATGATCCTATTAATTGCCGGATGAAAGGCTTTTCATTCCGAATTTTCGAAGACGAAAGTGGAGTTCAAGATGTGATTTCTTCCTTCTCCTTTGTTCAAAGGTTGATTTCAAGCATTCAATGGAAGCGAAAATGAGTCAAGAACACTCTCGAACAAACGGCACGCGAATTGGTGAAGTAAGCACTTCAAATTTGGAGAATAATCGCGAATGTCTTCTTCCGTCGCGAAGAACACGTTTAAAAGAGCGAGGATGATCGTCAGCCGTTGGATCAGATGCGCTTGATCGCGATGGATGATCGCGATGAGACGCCTCTTCACGAATCGTCGTCTCCATCAGTTAGCCGTCCGATCGATGATCGATGGTCGAGATTTGATCGGATCACGTGTGTGAGGAAAGGCTTCATTTAATCGCATCCCTTGGATCTAAATCCAACGATCGTGATTAAATCCGAGGTCCATCGGCATAGATTAATCTGGACCGTTATAATATGCTTGATCGACGGTCGCGATTCATTCACTTAAGTGAATAAATAGCCACGTGCATTAATCTTGATCGTGTGGACTCCGTATCCAGCGAGTCCACGCCACACGTTCATTGCGAAGATCATCCAACGCTCCAAATAGTGCCGCGTGTCTTGAAATCAAAGAAAGCGATGGGACTTTAGTCACACACGGAGAAAATGACGAGATTTATCGCGTTTATAAGGTGGAGCGGACGTGTCGGTTAGCTTAAATTCCTCTATGGAATGCTTATAAGTACGATAACCTAAATATTATAATACTATACATGTAGACACGTCACCTCAGTGCCATGCAGGCACTGGTGCGCGTCCACGTGGCAGAGCCACGTGGCCTTGCATGCCACCTCGCTTCCACGTGGGCCCGCGCAAAATCTAAACCCTTTTTGTGATTTTTAATTTATTTTAAATGATAAAAATCCAAATAAAAAAATCAAATAAATTCAGAAAAATTCCAGAAAAATTCCTAAAAATTGTAAAACTCATAACTTTCAAAATATAACTCCAAATTAATTCAAATTTGTTTTTTTGGATTCAGAATTGAATAATCTATCATTATAAAAGGTCAAATTATTAAAATAATAAGAGAATAAATTTATATTAATTTCATACATTTATGTATTATATAAAATAAATTTATAAATACACATAAATGTAAATAAAAGTCTTTTCTCTTATATTTTCATCCTTAAAACATGATTATGATCATAAATATAATTAGGATTAAAGATTATAATGTTTAATTATGCATAATAATCCATAAATTGATGTATTTTAAGATAATAACATGAATTTACACAAAATGATAGAAATATGCTTAAAAGATGATAACATGCATATATTTGTAATGATTAATGCATTAATTTGTATTAATAACTATGTAATTACATGCATAAATAGCATGTTATCAGACCCCCCAACTTGAATAATTGCTAGTCTCTTAGCAGTTCACTAGGTAATCTTCCTTAAAACTCTTATCATCCTTTGATCATGCAAGTAAAGAAGTGAAGTGTATCAATGTGTGATTACTTTTCATCATAGTGTGGACCATGGTCATCTAGATTCCTTAACTAGGTTGACTTCTTTAGAGCATATTAGGGTAGTGCTCATCGGCGAATAGTCGAGTTACTACTCAAGTGTAATCAAGGTGAGCTTATCTAAGGTCTGATGCTATTGGGATGAAAAGATTCTTACACTCTCATGAGCAGATGTAATCCTCACCTCTCTAATTATCACATCACTCTTTCACTCATTTGGAGGCTTCTTGGTGCATTAGAATTCCCCTCAACTCTTCTTTCTCCCTTAAAGAGTGCATTGCAAAAGGATTTCCTACTTTAGGATGCATCTTTATAAGGTAGATGAAAGAGTAAAAAGACACTATATGATGGAGAATTATTTTAAAACATGAACACAAGGGTTCCAAGTGAACCTATTCTCCTCCTTAGTCATGAGTTTGAAAGTTATCCATTCATTAAATGGATGAAGAAGACCTCTCTAAATTAATAAAGAGAGTGTAGATCTTAAGGGAACTATCTTTCCTCCTTTTCTTATTTTATACAGATCTAAAGATTTACTTGGTCAAAGAATTTAATTCTTATCTTTAGAAACCTAGAATTCCTTGAAGGAATCAAGTCAACCACCTTCTACCTTGATATAGGTTCCCTTTTTTCCAAACCTTATCCACCATATTATAGGTACCTTATATAACTTTAATTAATGATCTCAAAAGAAACAGCAATAGGAACATCTTTGTTATTAAATTCCTACTCTCTTTGAAACCACCTATAGTTAGCAATTTAGGAGAGATCTAAATATTAGTAATTATGGAAGAAACTATCTTTGGTGAAAATTCAAGTCAAAGCTATGAATTAATGAAAAGAGTCATGAAGACCTCTTCAAGGATTAAGCTATGATCACTTCTAATTGAAGCTAGTCCTACTCATGGTTTGGAAGAACTCAATCGGAATGAAATATATGAGGAGGATCATGACACCTCAAAACTTCTGCATACGTCATCGTCAAACGTGGATGAAGCATCATTTATAGCGCTTGCCTAAGTCTCCACCAATTGAGACTTATCTTGGGGACTTATCTCGCCAAAAGAATGGACTTCTTCAGTCTGAAGGACTTCCGTTCTTCTGCTCGCGCTTCTCCTCGCAACGATCCCAGATCAAGGTCTTAAATTGCATGAAAATAAATAATACCTCCCACTGGAATTGACCAGTCATGATCGGTAAAGAAGGCGATTCTAATCAGCTCCTAGGCAGTGTCTCTACCTCCCGAGCAGAGACTAACCCGCTCCTCAGCTCCTCAATTGATCTTCCTCACTGACGGATCTGCAGGACAGGATAGAAGAAAGAGAAAGTATCAAAAAATCTCCAAGAAGAAAGAAAATCTATCCTTACCTTCTCTGCCAAAGGACCGCAACAGGAAGTAAGCGCCCAAGATTTATTATCGCCGGTTTGAAACAATATAAAGAGGAACTAACCCGTTCGTATCTGTACATCGGGATAGTGCACGAGGCTTGACGAAGAATTCTGCACCTCCAGCACACAGTTACGACGCCGAACCCACCAAAGTAAGCAAATAAATCTCCAAGGTCATGGACTGGTACGCAGATTCCCCGCACGGGCGAGTCCTTCTCATCTTATACTGAAATACAAAGCTTCCGGCGACGAACCCAACAACAACAATAACTACGATGCTCTCTCTCCGAACCGAGAATGATATATGAATAACGTGACATCCTCTCGTCATCACTATTATGGGCAATGACCCAAATCAACGGAAAGTCAAACCTACTTTCCGTCTGCTCCCCTGCAGTTGACGAGCAGAGAAGATCAACAAGGGAAGATATCCTAATATTCCCTCATCGAGAAGAACCCCGCTCGGTTGAAATTTGCAGGCACTCGCAGGCTCTCACAGGCATCAACCGGGGACTTTAAAAGATAAGAGAGAGGACAAACCTCACCAAACACACCTCTCCCCGCCTACGAACAATCCCACCGAATGTCCAACATCATGTGCAACTTCTGCAAACACATATACAAAGAAGATGCAGTGTGGGAAGCTTCCGTAAATCTCCGTGTAGCCTCACGATACACCTGCAGTTACGAAAACTCGTACGAGTGCATAACTTCACTACGCCTGCAACCGTTGACCTCACCATCCAGAGAGAATAACCTCAACCAATGGTTATCTAAAGGTCCACGTACTAAGGAAGGAAATATCGCGAACTTGCGTAAATTCTTTTACGCGTAAAACAGTCGCGACGCTTTTGTAGGCACTAAGACACTTGCAAGGTTAAGAACTTAACCTTCTCTAATAGAGGCACACTCACAATGGAGAGTTTCTAAACAAAAGACTCTCTAAACTTCTTGCTTGAAGTTCATGGTTACAATGAGGGTCTCACCCTCCTTATATAGACACAAGTAGAACTCTCTAGAATAAGCTAGAGAGTTTGTGTGAGAGAGAGATATCTAGAAATATCTTGAAATGACATTGCTAAGATGTCATTTCAAGAAACTCACGCACCATCCAGAAAATTCTGGAAAGCATTTAATGCTTGAAGCCTTCAGCTTTGCCATAAGCCCTCTTCTTCCTCTATAAAATGGGAAATTGTAAAGGAAAACAACAATTGATTATTGATAAAAGTTTGGTTACTTGGTTACCTTTGGGTATGCTTACCCTTCGTGTTCTTCATGCCTCCCCGTATCTCCATCTTTCCCCTCCCGCATCTTCTTCTCTTCCGAGTTCTACCTTCCTATCTTTTCTCCCTCCTTTCTGTGAGTCTTTCTTCCATCTCGCGTCAAGTGCAAGCGGCGGAAACATCGGATTATTTTAATAGCTGAACGAGCATCATCTTCTCGGCTTCCTCAAGTATCATCCTCCCTCATTTCGTGAATGATAGTTCTATCACAAAATCATAAGTCCACGTTAGCATTCGCCACTTCATTTCTATTCGTTCTATCTCTCACATATCCGTTCTGCCATTCTGGTCCACCTTATTCTCTCCTCCTTTCTTCTATTTCTGACTATTTTTTCGTATTATTCTCTCCTCGTCGTCCACACCACTTTCTTCTCTTCATATCCGTACTCTCACTCACTGTCATCCCCGTTATCTCCCCTATTAGTATTTCATATATTCTATATTATGTCTATTTTATAATATCTCTTCTCTTATCAATATTTAAATTGTCTATTACTCTTCCATCCTTCTCTTCTTCATACTATCAGTCTTAAATTCCTTACTCATCATAAAATCTATAATTATCAACACTCTTACTCATTAGCTAAATCATTCCCTCTTCTCTACCATTTATTTCATCTCCATAATCATCTCCGGTATCAGTGCTCTTATTATTATAATTCCAATTTATTCTCACTGATTTATAAAGTCATTTCCTAGTGATATCATTCATAGATCCTCCCCATATTGTAGGATTTAGATACCTCTTCTAAATATCCTACATCACTATATCTAAAGGAATAACTTGGTTAAAGGCAAAATCAGCATGTAAGCAAATTGGATATTATATACAAAGAAAGGTACCACTGATGTCTAATAATTCTCCCAAATGAGGTGGATGATGATGGTAGAAAAGGATAGATAGATTTTTGGTAGAGATGGTGTGGAGTGGTGAAATGGATATACACATATAGGAATAGAATGGTATTAGTAGGTAGAGAAAAATTTCCATATTTTTCCTTCTTTTTACTTCCTTTATTCTTCTCTTCTTGTTTCTCCTCCTTTTTTTCCCTTCTTTCTTTTGTCTTTTTTTTTCTTTTTCAGGTTTTCTTCTCTTTTTCTTGTTTTTGTATATTGTAACTTAGAGAAGAAGAAGATACATTTGAAGACTTTGCTTTAAAAACAAGGATATCGAGGCTGTTTTGATTTTTTGAAGAGAGTATTCAAAATTTTGAATGTAATATGAAGGAATACTTGCTTGTAGGGGAAATTGGAAAAAAGGCTTGTGTGTATGGTGGAAACGAAAATGTGTGGATATGGTTCTCACTTGGGAGTGTAATTATAATCAATGAAGCTGAATTTTGGGTGTCTAATTGACTGATATGGAAAAGGTAGAACTAAATGCCTAAAGGATAGAATAGGTGCATAAAAAATTATGGCACATTGTACTCTTCTATGAGAGAGTTTGGAAGCAAGGAATTCCTACACCAAATAGGTTCGGCTGATGTAAGGTAGGGGATAGGAATTTTCTTGGACTTCACTCAAAATCTCTCATTTTCAATCCAATAGCACTTTAACCTCTGATTACTCATTTTCCTCGGTGCCTGTTAGATACCCAACCCCGAAGAAGTCAACCACTAAAAAGAATCCATGGTTTCTCTAGATCACTTGGCTTTATTACTCAAAATGTAATCACATGGGCTATGAGGCCCTCACTTCTACATCTCTAGGAATAGAATCTCTAAATGATAAGACTTCTAATGTATTAAAAGTGGTAAAAATTTGAAAAATAGGAGTTTTAAAATAGTATAAAGTTGAAAAATTTTGAAATTTTTGAAATTTTGAGTTTTTCTAAGTCCTCACCCCCCAACTTAAATCTTTCATTGCCCGCAATGAAATAAATATGTATATAAAAGATGGCAACAATATCATGCATCGCATGAAAAAAGATTATAAATTGAAATGAGTAGTAAAAAGGGTTTAGAAAAACTCATTGTTGCGTGTTTGACGCATGTCCCTGGAATTTGTCCAAATTGCTTGTTGTTGTTGGTGGATTTCCCTTAAACTATGTATGTACATTTAAATAAATTACAAAAAAAAACTAAATAAAACAATAAGATAATCTTGGGTTGCCTCCCAAGAGTGCTAAGTTTAACGACTTCAGCCAGATGAAACTTTAATGAAACTATGATGACGAACCTTGATTCCTTGGGTTGATAGTGGCCTGTGATGGTAATTGGTCAGAAAACGAAACTTGCTTACCCTTCTTATTATCATTCGAGGTCGGGATGTTCCTCTTGACGAAATCCTATATCTCGTCTATGCGCGAGTTCATCATGTTCATTTTCTCCATCAATTGAGAGAGCGCATCCAGAATTGGATTTGCACTCGCGTAGGGTTGCTGTTGCGAGTTTTGTTGCTGATCGGTACTATATGGAGGATACATCTGATTCATGTTCCTCCTAAATCCTTCCTTCTACTACATAGGATTATTATAAATAGGGTTATTTAAATAAGTTGGATATGTACCTTGATAACTCGGTATGTTCGGTCATCCTTGTATAATGGTAATTAAGGGTCGAATCCATGGAGAATTAGGGAAATTTGAGAGATATCTTTCAAATTCGATCAAATCGGACAACCAATTGAGATTAGAAATTAGGTGTTTTAGTATATTAAGAAAGATAACTCAATTTCGAATCCACGGAATCAAAAATCAAGTGATTTGGATAAGAATTCGAAGAGTAATCGAAGTTTGAAGTTTGATGAAATTTTCGTTTCGAAAAACGATTAAAAACTGAAATTTAAACTAAAATTAAAGTAATCTATGATCCTAAAAGTAAAATTAACACTAAATGATGAAAGATTAAGATGAAATCACGCAACCTAACCCAAAGTAGCCTTTGAAATGATTCTATTAATCGCCGGATGCAAGGCTTTTCATTTCGAATTTTCGAAGATGAAAGTGGAGTTCAAGATGTGATTTCTTCCTTCTCCTTCAATCAAAGTTTGATATCAAGCATTCAATTGAAGTGGAAACGAGTCAAGAACACTCTCGAACAAACGACACACAAATTGGTGAAGTAAACACTTCGAATTTTGAGAATAATTGCCTTCTTCCATCGCCAAGAACACGTTTAAAAGAGCGAAGATGATCGTCAGCCATTGGATCAGATGCGGTCGATCACGATGGAGAATCGCGATGAGACGCCTCTTCACGAATCGTCGTCTCCATCAGTTAACCGTCCGATTGATGATCGATGGTCGAGATTTGATCTGATCGCGTGTGTGAGGAAAGACTTCATTTGATCGCATCCCTTGGATCTAAATCCAACGATCATGATTAAATGCGAGGTCCATCGGCATAGATTGATCTGGACCGTTATAATACGCTTGATCGACGGTCGCGATTCATTCACTTAAGTGAATAAATAGCCACGTGCGTTCATCTTGATCGTGTGGACCCCATATCCACCGAATCCACGTCACGCGTTCATCACGAAGATCATCCGACGCTCCAAATAGTGCCGCGTGTCCTGAAATAAAAGAAAGTGATGGGACTTTAGCCCCACACGGAGAAAATGACGAGATTTATCGCGTTTATAAGGTGGAGCGGACGTGTAGGTTAGCTTAAATTCCTCTATGGAATGCTTATAAGTACGATATCCTAAATATTATAATACTATATATGTAGACACGTCACCTCAATGCCACACAGGCACCGGCGCGCGTCCACGTGGCAGAGCCACGTGGCCTCGCATGCCACCTGACTTCCACGTGGGCCCGAGCAAAATCTAAACCTTTTTACAATTTTTAATTTATTTTAAATGATAAAAATCCAAATAAAAAAATCAAATAAATTCAGAAAAATTCCAGAAAAATTCCTAAAAATTGTAAAATTCATAAATTTCAAAATATAACTCCAAATTAATTCAAATTTATTTTGTTGGATTCAGAATTGAATAATCTATCATTATAAAAGGTCAAATTATTAAAATAATAAGAGAATAAATTTATATTAATTTCATACATTTATGTATTATATAAAATAAATTTATAAATACACATAAATGTAAATAAAAGTCTTTTCTCTTATACTTTCATCCTTAAAACATGATTATGATCATAAATATAATTAGGATTAAAGATTATAATGTTTAATTATACATAATAATCCATAAATTGATGTATTTTAAGATCATAACATGAATTTACACAAAATGATAGAAATATGCTTAAAAGGTGATAACATGCATATATTTGTAATGATTAATGCATTAATTTGTATTAATAACTATGTAATTACATGCATAAATAGCATGTTATCACACCCTTTTTGTTCATCATCGGTTGGACATTCATCTTCACGAAGTCTTGAATTTCGTCCACGCGTGAGTTCATCCTCGTCATTTGCTCCATTAATTGTGAGATCGCGCTGAGGATCGGGTCGGATGTCGGCGTAGTTTGGCGTGGAGCTTGCATGCATGCCCATGGTTGAGTCGGTGGGACGAACGACGACAGCCTTTGATTAAGGTAATTTTGCTGACCGTTGTATTGTGGAGGATAGGGTTGATCGTTGTTCCTCTAGCCATTATGCTGCGAAGAATTTTTAAAAACAGGGGTATTATATTGGTTAGGGTAATTACCTTGATAATTTGGTCGTCTCTCTTGAATCGGTCCTCTGGATAGACCTTGTCTATACATCCCTTGCCCTTGGATTGCCATCACGGGGCAATCTAATTCGACTTGGTCGAATCTCGAGCAGGTTGCGCATGGTGATGCCTCTTGGAGTGAGACGGGGATGAGTCCTTCTGAACCATTGCGGATGTTGAGTCTGTCCAGTAATAGGTTCTGGACTTCTGCCATTTTGTCGATTCTTTCGAGGAGCATTCCCGTCTTTGCTGATTTTGCATCGAGAGCTTTCGGCATTTCACCTCTTCCAAATGGTTTCGCCACATTATGGTGGCTATTTTCTGCCACCGTTTTGATGAGATCCATCGCGTCGTCTTTGTATTTGCTCATAAAGGTGCCGCCGCTAGTTGCATCCAAAATGTATCTATCTTGCGGGCCTAACCCCTCATAAAAAATTTGAGTTAATTCGTGGTTAGACATGCCATGGTGTGGACACTCCCTCGTAAGATCTCTTAATCTCTCCCAGGCCTCGTGAAAAGTTTCAGTCGAGCCTTGGGTGAATTCTCGGA
The DNA here is from genome assembly GCA_024174645.1 of Lemna minuta. Taxonomy (NCBI): domain Eukaryota; kingdom Viridiplantae; phylum Streptophyta; class Magnoliopsida; order Alismatales; family Araceae; genus Lemna; species Lemna minuta. The sequence goes on along the minus strand of CM044116.1, from coordinate 1,732,171 downwards.
TGTCTTTCCTACTGAATTGTATTTTCTCAAAAATTCTTCCTCCATCTCGGTCCAACTTGTGAATTCTTTCCCTAATTTTAAAAACTAATCCTTGGCTCTATCTCTAAGGGTAGCGGGAAAGAGTTTCATCTTCATCGTGTCGGCGGGGACATTTTGAAGGTGATTAATTTCACAAACCTGGGAATGCTCATCTACATGTCTATAGGGATCTTTGGAAGGCTTACCATGAAAGATAGGTAGCATGCTCATAACTTGGGAATCTATTCTAAAATTGGCCCCTCTTCCTAGCGGTGCGTGAATTCTAGTGACGGGTCGCTGGAGGACGGGCGTAGCATAGTCACTAAGGCGTTTCTTGACATTTCCTTCATCATTCCGGGCCATTTCTACTGGTTCGGTTGGATCAACAGTTGAGTCGGTCTCGGTAGTGTCGGTCTCGCTAGCTTCGTGAGTTTGCGAGGATCGTTCAAAGAGGTCTATTTCTAGGGGTTATTCCGTACTCTCCAAGCTGTTCGTCTTCTCATGAAGAGTGGGTCGGGTACGTAGATGGATAATAACTTATAAATACTTAAAATAAATTAAAAAGTGAAGTCATTCGTACTTGAATGTCGTTATCCGTGAGAGTTATGCGTTCTCAACGCGATTTTGAAAAAGCGATTGCCCGTAAGCCTTAGAAAAGGGGCAAAAATCACTTAATCTTATCGAATTAAGGATCTCAAAGATAGATTTCTACTTCGGATCACTCAAAATACGATTGAATTGCTTGAATTTCAAGAAATTAAGACAAAAATCCGAATTGACTAAGTCAAAATTGACTTAATTTGATCAAAAATTGTCTTAGATCCCCAGCAACGGCGCCATTTGACGAGACGAGACCGCGAAGTCGTCGATTTCACATGATCTTGTGTCAAAAAAAAAAACCAAACTTACCAATTTTATAAAATTAACTCGAATTGAAGCGTATAATGGTAAATAAGGGTCGAATCCACAAGGAAATAAGGAATTTCTTGATGTAATCTTTGAATTTGATCAAATCGGACGAGAAATTGATGGTAGAAATTGAGGAAAATGGTATTTTATGAAAGATATCTTCAAAACGAATCCACAGAATAAAACATCATCAAAAATTATCTTGATTTTATGGAGAAGTCACAAATTGAAGTGGAGAGAAAATTTCAAACGAAGAAATCACGATTTTGGATGAAATTTGAAGAAATTGAAATGTAAATCCTAATCTAAACAGAAATTAAACACTATAGGAAGAGAAATAATGCAAAACCGCTTCCACTGATCCCGATTAGCGATCAAATGGCCGCGATTAAGCTGATTAATCACGAAGAACACCAAGAACGCCTCGATGAGATTCAAGCTGCGATTTCTCAGAATCTACTCCACCAAATCTTGATTTCAAGAGCTCCGAGGGTGCAGAAATGGAAGAGGAACACGATGGAATTGTGAGAAACGAGAGAGAAGGTGTCTAGACAATTCAATTGGATTGAAATCTCAACTCAAACGCTTCGAATCGTCAAAGAACAAGTCATTTTATACATATTTGGGCGTAACCATCTGATAAAAAATGATCGACAGTTACGATGAAACGTCCACGATGGACTGTTTCCGAAAATGTCATGGCCGTCCGATCTTGATCAACGGTCCGGATGCGTTGCGTGGATAAGCATTATAAAAAAATGCTTCGATTTCGCTCCTTGGATCGTGATCCAACGGTCCAGATGTGTAGCGCGCGTTTAAATCAGGACCGTTATAATCCATCTTAAATCACACGTGTTTTTGATCACGATCGGTGGTCAACGGCGCATGCGATCGACTCGCGTCGACTGATCGCTCATTTGATCCGGTGCTCCTCGTCGCGCCACGTCACGTGCATTATAATATATCGCGTGGATTAGTCCCACACAGAATAAAATAAAGAAATTCGTCGGGTTTATAACACCCGACGGCTTATAAGGATCGATAACCCTTCCGATATACGGAAGGCTGAAGACCCTTTATATCCTATATAATAATAAGAAACATATATATAATGCCGCGTGGCGCTGCCACATGGGCCGGAGTGCCACGTCGCATCCACGTGGCCCCGCGCGGAAAGATACTGCTTTTTGCCTTAATTTAATTTTTTCTTAATCAATATAAATCGAAAATAAATTCATAGAAAATCCGAAAAAATCCCTTAAAATTTGAAAATTCATAACTTTTAAAATATGACTCCAAATTAATTCAAATTTCTTTCATTTGATCCGAAATTTAATTATCTACTATTCTAAAAAGTCAAATATAATAAATAATAAGAGTTTAAATTATTATTTCAAAAATACATTCATTTATTAAGATTTTCAACTTTAGAAAATGACATAAATGTTTGTAAAAATGATTTCTCTTCTTATTTTAACTTTAAATACACTCATAATCTCAAGAAAAAGATGGGTTATCAATTTATTAAACTCTAATTTATTGAAATTAATCCTAAATTAAAGCATTTTGATATTATAATGAATTTTTTCATATAATAATAGAAAAATACATATAAGTATGATAACATGCATGTAAATGAAATCATTTATGCCTTAATATGTATCAATAATCATATTTTATCATGTTAATTTAGCATGTTATCACTTACCATATCATTCATCCAAGCGCATATTCCATCTTTTCTTACTAACCATCAACTACTTTCCAAATCCCTCTATTCTCCATCCGGTGATTGTTATCCTAGAATATACTTAAATATTTCCCCTATCTTGACATTCTAATAATTAAATATTATATGTATTTGTCTTCCTATTCATTGCATCTTATTACAATCTATCCACATCATCTCTATTCTATATTATCTACTTTATATCCTCTATCGTATATTATCTATCTTCTAATATATATTGTATCTTCTTTATTCTAAATTATCATACCTTGATTCCTTATTCATATAGATTAATAGTCCCTCATGATATCTTTCATAGGTCCTCCCTAATTTTTAGGAATATTTCATAAATAACATGAGTATATATTCATAGTACATCTCACTCATTTGTCCTTCATATTTATATACTTGTATCATTATCTTCTTGCATATCATCATCCCGAAATATCCTACATCAGAAAATCTTGAAAAGGGTGCTTAATCTCACTAATAACATACGCGCACAACGTATACACACACATGTACACGTGCACACACGCACAAACACATGCGCGCTCACACGCATATGCGTGCGTCATGTGACATGTACATACACTGCCACGTGGCAACATGTTTTTGCCCCCACCACATCAGCCGCCACATCAGCAAGTGATAAAATTAAGATTTTTCGTTCATTTTAATTCCAAAGAAATCGAATTAAATTTATAAAAATCGAGAAAAATTCAATAAAAATCCTTAAAAATTAGAAGCTTCATATCTGTTAAAGTATAACTCCAAATTAATCCAAATTAATTTGACCAGAAATAAAATAATCTATCATTATGAAAAACTTAATTTAATAGATAACAAGAGAATAAACTTTTCTTTAAAAAATACACTCATTTCTTTAGAAAATAAAGTTTAGAAAAATAAATGAGTGTAAAAAAATATTTTCTCTTATTATTTAATAATTAAAATCCAACTATAATCTCAAATATGAAATTGAGAATAATCTAATCTTAAGTATTTTTCTTGAATTATTTAGGATTATCCCTAAAATAGGGCATTTAGAGATTATGACTTAAATTTTCATAGAATGATAGATATATACTGAAAACATGACAACATGCATACGAATGGAATGTTTTATGTCTTAATGTGAATTAATAATCATATAATTTAATGTATAAATTCCATGTTATCACTAAGCAACACCATTAAGCTGAAAGTCAAAGGGCTTGTTTTTTGATGAAGGACAGTGAGAGAGAGAGAGAGAGATAATGATCAAGCGTAGATGTTTGAACAAACTTGGGTATATTCTTACTGTAGAGATTTTTTAGAGTTATACTAGGCGGATATGTCAAGTAGAAATAAAAAACGATGAGTATAAATTTAGTGCACTCTTTAAAAGGACTTACCAATGAAGTTGGCAAAAGACAATAAACTATTGAAAACCCAAAATGGAGGAGGCATGAGAAAGCACCCACTCATTGTAATGAACAAGATCAAAATGTCTCTTGCTAAAAATCAAGACAAGTCGAGGATTGGAAGAATGAAAATGTTTGTCAAGTCGAGTGATAACGTGTTGTTGATGCATTCATTTTCATTATTATAAATGGGTTGTGACACATAATTTTTGTTAATATAGTGCACGTTATCATGTTTATGATGATATTTTTGCATTCATCATTTCATTCCACTCATATACTCAACTTGCATCTATTTAGTGCTAATTTTGTAAAAATATAAATATGTCCTATTGATAAAATGCATATATAACTTAAATTCTTATCTTATTTAACTAATATTCATGCTTATTTATGTAATTATGATGCATGTTATCATAGTTTTATGAATTTTCTCCATTGGTATGTCATTTTACTAAAGTTCATATTTTTGCATTATTTAGGGTTAATTATGTGCTTTAATGAGTTATGACCTTGTATAAGATCAAAAAAATAAAAATTAACCACCTTTTAGTGGTTTTTATTTTGTGTTTGGTAAAGGTGAAGAAAAGAAGAAAGAGAAGAAGAACATGATAGAAGAATTAAGGAAAATGAGTGGATGATAGTGTTCACTTATTAGTATTTTGAATTCATCATTTGTTTTTCTTTTAATTTATACTTTAAATGGCATGATATTAAAAATGAACAAATTTGTGAGCCAATTGAGAAAATTTGAGTAAAAACGGAGTTATATTTTTTAAGATATTAATTTCTGAATTCTCAGGAATTTATTTTGATTTTTTTGAATTTTTAGGAGTTTTTTTAATTTAAAATTGCAAAAAATGGTTTAATTTTCGGGCAGGACATGCGGAGCTGATGTGGCGCAATGTGGGTCACGTGGCAAAGCCACATGAGCCCACGCGGACACCTGCGTGGCGCTAATGTGGAGCGGCGCGAACACGTGGTGGGGCAACGCGAGCCCACGCGGACACCTAGGTGGCACCTACGTGGCATGAAGAGTAACAAGTTGGAAAGCGATGCGCCCACGAGTATAGTGGGCCTAGGTTAGAGTATTAGGGTAGTGACGCAAAGGCTTATGGGCCTCTCATGTTTTATACTTGCCTATTCCGAGATTTTCTTCAATGTGGGACTATGTTCCTTGTATTTTTTTATTTGGAGGACACGTGGCATCGCGATACGCGTTCAATGAAATTGCATGGATTAAGACGCGCCAATCGGGTGAACTCCGGTCCACCTTATCATCATCAAGGCACGTGCACAAATGGGAGCCATTGATCATGTTTGTGAAATCGAGCGCTTGAGATTAGTTGGGTACTCGGCTAGATGCTTCGATGAAGATCAAACGGGCAAAAATGGCGGAGACATGGGATCGTGGCCCACGGATTTTGTGAAATCGCGGCCGTCCGATCGCCTTCACCAGATCAAGCGGCCCGTATTCTTCACGAGAAATCTTCTATAAAAATCATTGTATTCTGTTCTTTTAAGTAACTCTTGAATGAATCGTGAAGAGATTAAGTAATTTTGGAGGAAAATCTTGAGTTCTTCATTATTCCCCTGCGTTCTAGACTTGATTGCAATCCAATCAATGTGGGATTGATCACGAATCCTTGAAAGATTTGATCAAATTCTCCCCTTAAACCCCGAATGTTTACCGAGGAAGAAACCGATCAAATACACTTCAATCAACACCATTTGGAGCCCAATCTTCACAGCATCGGGTTAGTAATATGAATCAATCATTCATCTTGAAACAATTCTAATTTAGATTAGATTTAGGTAGTTAATTTCATCTTTTAAATCGATTTTTTCTTCATTTTTGCCCAAATTGGGTGCAGATTTTTGCTGACTTTGAAACAAAGATTTCTCCCTAATCTTAGTTACAAATTGGTTGCTTGGTTTAATTGGATTCATTGTTTTATCAACTTTTTCCGTGGATAGCAATATCGTAAAACTTCATCATCATTTGACCCTTCAATTTGACGTTTGACCATCGACTATTCATTTTCAATCTGAATTTGGATGTTGACTTGCAGGGGCAATTACTTTCAAACACAAGGTGAAATTTGACAGTTTTGTCTTTTTACAATTCTTTGGTTGTTAGCTTTCCATTCATATGTTAACTTCAAGATTAGGATATCATTTGCCTAGTCAATTTGAAGATTTACACCGAAGTATTCATTTCGGGATTTTTCTGATCTTTGATTTTCAATAATTCATAGTAAACCGAATTCTTCTCCAAAAATTGCGAATTATATATAAAAAATTTCCATTTTCTCTCCTGTTTCTGTGTATATAATTTTTATAATATTTTAAGCTCTTTTTATTCTATGATTTTACAGAGAGTCAATAGTTGGTCAAAGTCAACACTTTGACCTTGATTTTTTTATATTTCTTCCTCAAATTAGCCCATTAATTGTTAAAATATCTTATTTGGCCTACTTATATTATTGCCATTAATTAAATATCATTTTCACTTCTTAAAAACCTTTACCTAACCTAAATTTGACCAAGTCAACTCTTCGATCAAAGTCAACAGTGTTCTCTATGGATCGACTCGATCTTTACACTATACTTTATTTCTTATCTTTTTTATTGTGAGTTCGGAATTATAAATTTTTTTCAGAATTATTGTTTATTTTTTAAGGACCACATAAAACGTGTTGTCACCTATCATACATCATTCTTTTTTATTACTTATACTATGAGACTAACCCCATTTGACTCTTTAGAATTCAAGTGGTTGAATTCTCACATGTTCTATGAGTTATGTGAATGTAGGGACATAGGTATGCAAGTATGAAAGCATGGATATGGATGACGATAAGAGGAAAGAGGAAACAACTCTCCACTAAATTTGAACACCAAGCCAACCGTATTGTTATAAAATGTGCTAAATGAGGTTTGGATTTGGTAGAGGGATCATCATATGGTTTTTTGGATGATCCAAAATTGATCTAGAGTAAATATTAGGCCAATCTCCTTGCTTTTAAAGAGGTTGGACCAAACTTAACTTTTTATTAATGATATCTTAATTTTTCTCATGATTTTAGATATTTTTAGATGAAAAGATAGAGGATTAAATTCTTGATCCAATGGATAAAATTTTGAGCAAAAAGAAGTTTTATTTTGTTAGATATTCAATTTCGAAGTTAGGGATTTTTCTCGAATTTATTTAAAAAATTTTAGTGACTTTTCAAATTTTGAGCATATTTACTAAAATGCCACTCAGATTTTTTTAGTAGAAATTGACAGACACGCCGCTTGGATATTTTAAGTAAAATTTTGCAGCAATGCCATTCCAATTTTTAAAGCAAAAATTTAGAAAAATGTGACCCTACGATTTTTAAGTTGAAAATTTATAGAAATGTCCCTCCGCACCATCTTAATCAATGGCTAGGATTTCTCTAAATTAAAATCATGATATGTCATTAACTAGATGGAGTTTTCAGCTAAAATTTATTTCTAGATTCATATTTTAACCCTTGATCCATCCATACCCTTGGATCAAAGAATCGAGCTGGAAAAACATGATTTTACTAATTGAACTCTTTTACCCCTTTTTACACTCAAACCCTAAGAACCCACCTATTAAAGCTTTCATTTTCTCTCTCCTTGCATTTTTTGGCTATCTCTTAGCATCAGGCTACTTGAAGGAAAGGTAGAGGAGCTCAAGGCCCAAGGAGGAGCATTTTTTATGCTCAATCTTGTAGTGGAGAAGGGAGCAAGCAAAGATTGTGATCGGAGCGGATCGAGCATCACCTGGCCTATGATGGGAACACTAACGGGATTTGTGCAAAGATCTAGATTAAAGTTTGGCTTGGGAACATCTCCATAAACATTTGATGTGTCCTCTTTTTATTTTTATTTTTCTTTTATTGTAGTAGCTTTGACATCATCTCCACGTGCATCTCTCACTCTCACCCTCGCCGTGCATTTATCCATTGCTACCGCCATCTATTTTCTCGAATTTCCATTATTTTTATCTCTATTAATCTAATTATCTCATCTCTTTTCTAATTTCTATCTTCATTCTAAGATAAACTCAAATTCATCTCTCAGACTCACATCCATGTGCTCCATTCCAACTCACACATCTTCCTCTGCCATCATCTTTCTTTTGAACAAATAACCTCATTAATTTAGGTCCCTGTGGATTTGATCCCTCCTGATAATATACTAAATAAGGAACTATATTTTATTGCATGAAATCGACGCACAACGACGACAAAAAACATACGTGATTGAGTACATCAATTGGTGCCGTTGCCGGGGAGCTAGGTGTCATTGAGGTTAGTAGTTCTTTATTTTGATTTTTGATCTTTTTAATTTCTGATTTTAAATCAAAAGGAAGTATTTTCACTATTATTTCATTTTTATTAGTGCATTTATCTCATCACCATTCCACTTTTTAGTTCATGAACGAGCGTAGATCTAAACATCCCGACTTCATTGATTTGGAGTTGGTCAAAGAATCTTTTAAATTTGAAGAGGGGACTAGTACTGAGACGGAAGAAATAGTTGAAGGAATGGGTAAAATTTTACATAGAAGGAATAGAAATGTTGATCAAGATCAAAATCTAGGAGCGGGTAGAACAAGAGTGGGAGACCATTATGCCCCGATTAGGAGTAAGCTTTTCACGTAGATAGCCCCTCCCATAGGAGAAGATGTAAATTTCAAGATAGACAGTGCCTTCATTAACTCTTTACCTTCTGAAAACCCTTATATATATTTAGAGGAGTTGGTAGGAAAGTGTTACCTATATCATATTCCGAGAGTGTCCAACCAAATACTCAAAATGAAAGTTTTTCCCCAAACCTTGAAAGATAGAGCCAAAGATTGGTTTAGGAATTTAGGATTAAAATTTGAAAGTTGGGATGAAATAGAAGATTTTTTTCTGAAGAAATTTTACTCGTCCGGAAAGACGAAGATTTTTAGACAAGCTACACAAGGCTTTAGGCAAGGTGATGAGGCATTTAGTGAAGCATGGGAAAGATTTATGGACTTCAGTAGGCAATGCCCTCTTCATGGTTTTGATAATTAGCAATTGATTAATATCTTTTATGAGGGATTAACTGAAAATTGTAGGAATAGAATTGACTCAATTTGTGGTGGTTCAATCATATCTAAGTATGATGATGAAGGAGAGGAATTGATTGAGAGGTTAGCTGAAAATGATACTCATAGACTTAGCTGAAATCATCACGGGAGGAATGGAGAACCTAAAAGAGGAGTCGTAAATGTCCAAGGTGAAAGTCAATAATATTCAAAGTGATTCTTGCCAAGTCCAAGGTAGTCAAAGGCGTTGTTGAAGTGTCAAAGAAGTCAAAGTTCTTCTCTTTTATATACTATTAATCAATTTACATTTTTCTTATTTTTGAGGAAGAATCCATATGTATAGGAGGAGAGAGAGGTAAACCCACCTCCTTAGGAAAGTGATAAGGTTATCACCTCTTAGAGAGTGTTCAACCCACTCACTTAGGAAGTGGTTGTGGGAACTACCTCCTTAGGAGGCGGTTATGGTCTTTATGTATAGATTTAATCTTTACCATTCATTTGGTGGCACCCCAAAAGACTAAGCTCCACTATTATTTTAAAGGAACCTCTAAACCTAACATATAAATTAATCTCCTTCTTCCTTTTTGGTTATTTTTTGTTCTCTTATAGCATGAGGCTACCAGAAGGAAAAGGAGAGGCCTAGACCCAAGCTTGGCATTGCTTGGTGTTCAAATTTTTTGTGGAGACAAGGTCAAGAGAAGGATCAAGATCATAACTTGTTTAGTATCACCCGACCAAGGACTTACATAGAAAACAAGGTTTGTGTGAGGATTTGGATCTGATTTTCTCTTTTTATCCCATCTATGGATAGAGTAAATCCTATTTCCCTTTTTGTGTTTTAGATTTGTCCTCTTTTCTTCAAACAATCTCTCATCACTTCCTAATTTCTTGAAGTGATTTCCACGTTTTCTATCATTCTTCCATCATCTTCCATTCCATCATTTTCATTTCTTTATTCCACCATTCCATTCTCAATATTTTTTCTTATTATTTCTCATAGAATTAAATATATAGATATTTATCTGTAATTTCAGGCATACCATATTCTATTTCCTTCTCCTTCTACTTTTCTCCAAAAATCCTCTCTATCATTGTTTTTTCCTATATTAGAATCTCTAATCTCTAAAAGCCTTAATTTCATTACTTAGATTCCCCAAAGGATTCGACCCTAAATTTCACATTATACTAAGTGAGGAAATAAAAATACTTTTATGCGTGAAATTGATTTAAAAAATGATTTAAAATACCTCAAAATCAAGTTCAACAGCTCGTTAGAGAGATGGCCATATTGCTAATAGTGCTTTCATGGAGGGATGGGATGACCATCGCCCCCTCATCCATGCCCCTAGCAGTCCCCTCAGTCATAGTCACCATTAATTTTGCATTAGCCCTTACCTCAAGCTCTAGAAGAGAAGAGGATGTAGAATTTAAGGCGAGTGGCAAATGTGTAGGCATAACTCTAGTGGAGACCTAGAGAGTAATAGAAAAGGTCTTTCCAAGTGAGTCCTTGTATCTAGAAGTGAATCCAAGTGAGTCAATGGATGGGTCAAACTCAAAGTGAGTCCTTATTTCTAGAAGCTGATCAAGGAGTTGAGCCATGCCAAAAAGAGGCCAACAACAAGTGCCTCTTCATATCAGTGTTGTGGCAGAACATTTAGGATACATGGTTGATGAGCTTGCAAGTGATTGAGGAGACCATGAAGGGAAGCATAAAAACCCTTTGGATGATGCCCACATTTCCTTGTCTTGAACAACTACTCATGTCCAATGAGCAAGAAATATTGAACTCATATCCACACGTATGAGCATACTCATCCTCAACAGCCTTAGACAAAAATATGAGTTACAAAGGCTTAGTAGTTAAAGAAAATATTATCTTGAGCATCCAAGAGCCAAAGGCTTGATTTTTAACAAATCATGTCTGAAGTATAGGATCCTTGGAGTGTGGGAGGTCATAGATAAGGAACAAGAGAAAATCGTGAATTTGAAGAAAATCATGAAAGCTACAAACCATGTGATATAGTTGGTGTCATCAAAGATGATGCACAAGCTCTGTATGTAATGGATACATGTATTCATCATAGGCTCCCAAGAAGTAGCATTTGGCTATACGATGAAACTAGAGGCGATGTGTAGGGTAGGAGAAAGAACTAGTGTGGGAGGCATTGTAGCAAAACCTAATGGAAACGCTTAACTCACTATGACTAAAAGATGGGTGATCAAATTTGTGTCATAATTTAGAGAAGCATAATGATGGCTAGTATGGAGGAAGCCGGCATAAGAAGTTGGAAATATAGGAATGCACAAACTACCATGGGTGGCAACTGCTACATCTACTCAAGGTTAGCAGAACTATTAGTGTGCAGCAACCCTTAGGTGGTGGCTACCAAGGGTGGCTCAAGCAGGGCTTGTAGAAGACAACCATTAGGGACATATTCCAGGACTACCACTGATAGCTCTAGATCAACTAGCTTGTAGGAGCTATCAGCTAGGGTGTTGATAGCAGGACACATTAACAACAAGACATCAGGCAAGCATGCTAGCAAGGGCAATCATTATCAGGACACATGGTAGTATGGTAATTGAGTAGAGCTAGTATGACAGTATGACACAAACTTGCTTGAATCATTGGCAATAAAGTTGCAGGCAGTTTCTAGTAGGGGCGATGCTAGCATTTCTGCAAAGAGAACTACATACAATTCTTTTAGAGAGTGACTATCAAGGATGTTAGCCCTTGCAGCTGCAAATTATCTTGAATCACAACTATCATAACAAGGGGAAGCTTATCCATTCCATGGAATGTTCAACGCATAAATAAATACGAAGAAGATTGAAGGAGAAGAATGTTTGTGTGAGAGAGAGAATGTTAAACCCCCCTCTATCAATAGATGGGCAGCCAGGAAAAGGAATAATTACATTGATGGTTTGAAAGGGAAATGTTGTTTCACAATATTCTTGTGATGTAGGATAATTTAGAAAACGATGGGTGAGATGAGAATGATGATTATGAGTGAGATGAAAGGATAATAGTAAAATGAATTGTAATGAAATTAGAGTATTCTACTGATTCTTAATTAAATCCTACAATCTAGTGGAGGATCTATGATTTGATATCAAGTAGAAATAAAGGAATATATGAGAGGGATGATGACTGTAGAATATATGATAATAAATAGAGGATGACTGTAGAATATATGATGAAATCGGGGTAGATGAGATAGTGGTGGTGATAGAGAATAGCAGATAGAGAATTATAAATGGACAGATATATCAAAAGTAATTTAGATAGCGTAGATAGTAGAGATAATATAAAATATAGATGATAGATAGAAGATGGAGAAAAGAGGTACGACAGAGAAGAGATAGAGTGTGAATGGAATGTTGGACTTACGATTTTGTGATAGAACTATCATTCACGAAGATGAGGAGAGGATGATACCTTTAGGCCTGAAGATGATGTACTTGAAATCTTCAAACGGCATAAAATTTCCTCGGTTTTGCTCTGACAGGAGGTGGATGAAAGCGAAAGAATGGGAGGGAGAATAGCGGGGGAAGATAGAACTCGGCGACGAAGATGATGCGGAATGGGAGTGATGGAGATGCGGGGTGAACGTGAACACACGGGTAACCAAGGTAACCAAGAACAACTTTTCATTCAATAAATTCTGACTTTTCCTCTTACATTTTCCGTTTTATAGTAGAGAAGCGAAGTTATGGTGAGGCGTCGTTTCGCTATGATAATTTTCCGCCTTGTTTGACGGATTGATCCGGAACAGCGTCTGTTGATGTTCAGTCGATGGACGGACGAGAAGAATTAAGCTCTCGAAGACCGGCCGTCGTCGGGTTTGTCAAATGAAGGTGGCAATGTGGAGAGATTCCGCACGCGAATATAATTTCTCTTCATGAATTAACTGCTTGTCTCTTCATTGGTGGCATCATCACGGACGTGGAAGGATGTGGAATATTTCGTCAGGCGTCGTGGACGTTGATGTTGACGTGCGGGTGCGTTGTGGCGGTTATCCGTGAATGATAACTGACGTGAATCGCGATATTCCCGTGGTCGCTTGATGAGTTGGCGTTCATGTAAACGATGCGCTGAGGAGAATTATCTTGATGTCAAAATTTCTCTTGGACGGGATGACGAGAAGGTAGATAATCGGCGACATCCGACGAGAAGGTAGATAAGCCGTATGATAATCTGACGTGTGCGAACGGTTGCCAGATGCCTCAGAAAGTAGTCTTAAATCGTGATGCATTATTCAGGGACTAGATCGGATTGATTTAAGGTGTCCGTTCTTTTCATTCGCGCGAGCTTCCAGTTGACGAAAACCATGAGTAATTAGTCAACGCCTTGGTGTAATGATCGCGGATGGCTGGGTTGACCGCGCATCGTATCTTTTAAATCCTGCTGGCTTGAGGTGACGAGAGGGCGATTTCGTGTACGACGGTTACGTGAATCAGGATATCTTTGAGTTTTCTTTAGATCCCGCGTATGCTGTTGGGCGGAATCTTTGCTCTCTGATCGGTTGACGGAAAGATGTTCTTTCGTGGAGTTCCTTTCGTATGTTCAAGGTGCTCACCTTATTCCACGACAGTCTGATGAGGTTGGTGTAGAATATCCTGAATTGTGATGACGGTCATTGGTAGTTCTGATATCGTATAGATAATAAGGTCGGTCAGTAGCAATCAGTCCGACGGGGTAGTCCATAGTGAGGACCGTGGAGAAGCTACTCCCGTAGGTAAGAGGTGTCGGTGTTGGAGGTTTTTTCTTTAAGCTTTCATAACTGGTCGAATGATGTTCAGGAGTATACTTGTTGACCTTGAGAGGATCTTGGAGGTCTTCATGTCGGTAGAGGTCATGAGGACCTTTGAGGCAGATATCCTCATAATCATCTTGAATAAATCATAATCTTGAAGCTCTATAATCATGAAGCTTCTCTGCTCTCATACTGGCAGCAGGATAAAATATATAGACTTATTGGTCTTGACCTGTTCTTGGAAGTCTTGGATAATTTAAAGGATGATTCTTGAACTGAGCTTGATACTTGAGATAAGCTTTGAGGGCTTGGATGTGTGCTTCCATAAGTTATCACATATAGATCTCTTCTAACACTTTCTACTTAGAGGTGGTTTTCAAAGAAAGGAGGAATATATCACAATGGTGTTCCTATTGATGTTTTGAGATCATTATTCATAACTTTACAAGGTACCTATGATATAGTGGATATGGTTTGGAAATTAGGATCCTATATCAAAGTAGAAGGTGGTTGACTTGGTCCATTCAAGGACTTCTAGGTATCTAAGGATAAGGATTAAATTCTTTGACCAAGTCAATCTTTGGATCAGTGTAAAATAGGAGGGAGGGAAGATAATTCCCTTAAGATCTACACCCTCTTTATTTATTTAGAGAGGTCTTCTTTATCCATTTAATAAATGGGTAATTTCTCAAATTGGTGAATAAGGAAGAGGAGGAGGAGGAGGAGGATACGTTCACTTAGAACCCTTGTGTTCATGTTTCTAAAATAATTCTCCATCAGCTTGTTAATACATGCTTGAATAATGATAACCTGCAAATTATACATGAAAATATATGATTATTAATACAAATTAAGGCATTAAACATTTCATTCTAATGCATGGTATCATTTTTCTTCGTGTTTATCTATCATTCTATGAAAATTAAGTTCTAAACTCAAAATGCACTAGTTTAGGGATAATTATGATTAAGAGAAATATTATTTAAGATAAGATTATTCCTATTTTTCTTTGAGATTATAATTACTTTTTAATGTTAAATAATAAGATAAAATGCTTTTTATACACTCATCTATTTTTCTAGGATTTAAATTCTAAGACAAATGACTGTATTTTTGAAATAAAATTTATTCTCTTGTTATTTATTAAATTTGAATTATTTCAATGATAGATAATTTAATTTTTTATGTAATGAAACAAATTTGGATTACTTTATAGTTATATTTTACAATTTATGTATAATTTTTAGAGATTTTTCTAGAACTTTTTTAAGTTTTTATGAATTTATTTGGTTTATTTTGAATTAAAAAGAATAAAAAAATATATTTATATTGTGTGCTGACGTGGCAGCTGACGTGATAAGGACGAAAATAGTGTTGCCATGTGGTGGCATATGCACACGTGGTGGCCACGCATGTGTGTAATTAATGAGATAAAGCACTCTTTTAAGAGTTTACGTTATCTTATTAATCCCACATTACTTATATACCCATTGGATTTCCTTAATTTCTGCCATGTGGGCTATCTTTTGGTTTTAATATGCGTAGGTGATGTGACATCATTTTGAGCTTCCAATCGCATGATTTAATCATGATCGTCCATCATCACTTAAGTGAGGGGATATGTGGTTCACTCTGGTTCGTCGGCGAATCATTTTAAAATTGTTTAATCTAAGTCGTTCATCTAAGGAATTCTAACGGCTGAGATTAAAACCGTTCAACTGTATCCACAACGTTAGATGAAGATTTGGCCGAAGGCATTTTCTAGCGTTACTTCCTCCCGTGAGACATGGTGAGGTCTTGCGATCGATTTCTGATCTAACTAGCACAACGTAAGAGTAACAATTCATATATGTGCATTTTATCAGAGCCATTGATCAAAGATTAAATGTCAATCCGATGGTTGTGCCCAAATATTCCTAAAAATTGAGATGCTCTGCAACGATATAAATCATTCTTGGCTTTTTCGAGTAATCTACCTGTCTATACACCACAATCCTTGAATCTCTTGCTTCCCTTAGCTTCTAGATCAATTTTCCAAGTCTGAAAAGTCTTAAAAAGAAAGATTTTGTTGAGAGAATGGGGAGAAATCAATTCTTGAACACTAACAATCGTTTTCAAATTTTCAGAATGAAAAGCCTTTGATCCGCTTAGCAAATGGATTAATTCGAGCGCTATCTTGGGTTAGAAATCGTGTTTTCGTCTAAATGTTTCTTTCTATAAAATTAAATTTCAATTGCAATCGCAGATTGAGTCAATTTCAATTTATTGCTATCTTTTCGTTCGAAAATTTCTATCTGATTAGCTCGTTGATTTCTCTGCAAATCTTGATCCAAATTCTATGATTTTTGATTATGTGGATTCATATTCTAGTTAGATTTTTAAAAATATTCAAATATATCATTTCTCACTTCATTTCATTGTAGGAAAAGATCAAATTTCAAAGAATACATATAAATACCTTAATTCTCTGTGGATTCGACCCTTATTCAGCTCTATACTATCTAATTAATGACTATTTATTCAAATTGGTGAGTTTATAATTATGTTTTGACCCTTATATGTGTGTTTTCAATGACCTCGCGAATTCGCTTCGTGAAATGGTGCCGTTGTCGGGGAATTAAGGCGTATTTTTTATAAAAATCATCGATTTTGACTCAGTCAAATCGGATTTTTTGGTTTAGTTCTTCTAATTAACTCACATCAATCCTACATCGAATGATCCAAGGTAGAGATCAATCTTTGAGATTCCTAATTCGAGAAGATCAAGTAATTTCTGCCCTTTTTCTACGGAATTCGTACAACCATTTCTTCAAATTATCGTTAAGAAGGTTTCACTCTCATGGATACCAACACTTAGGTACGATCGATTGTCATTATCTGATAATTTTTTAGTATTTACTATTTATAATTATATTCATATATGCTCCATCATTCCATGAGACGACAGACCACCTGGAGATTGAGGAACAAACTTTTACACATAGATCTCTTTGAAAAATTGTCACAATCACCCGCCTCTACTGTGTCATCTTCAATCGTAGAACCGGTGGAAATCGCCCAACATGATAAGGGTAACGCAAGGTAATGCCATAGTGACTACGCTAGGCCCATCCTCTAGAGACCTATCACTCGAATTCACACACCCTTTAATAAAGGTGTAAATTTTAGAATATACTCACATGTAAGAAGTATGCTTCATATCTTCCAAGATAAACCTTCTCAAGACTCATATAGACACGTAGATGAGCTTACCCTTGTATGTGAAATAAATCATATTCATGATATCCTAGCCGATGTAATGAAGATGAAACTCTTTCCTACTACACTTATAGACCAAGCTAAGGATTGGTTTTTAAACTTAGCAAAAAAAATCACTAGTTGGACTAAAATGGAGGAAGAATTTCTTAAAAAGTATTATCCTGTAGGGAAAAGCACTTCCGTTTGAAAGGCCATCTGCTAGTTTACCCAAGGCTCGAGTGAAACCTTTCATAAGGCCTAGGAGCGACTTAGACACCTCACTAGAGTGCATCGTCACCATGGAGTGTGTAACCACGAATTAACACCCATATTCTATGACGAGTTTGGCCCGCAAGATAGATATCATTTCGATGCAGCAAGCAGCGACACCTTCATGAGCAAATACAAAGATGATGGAATGAAACTAATCGAGATGGTTGCAGAGAATAGCCATCATAATGCAACAAAATCATTTGAAAGAGGTGCTACTAAAGGACAGTTAATCGACACAAAATCAGCAGAGACGGACATGCTTCTTGAAAGAATCGATAGAATGGCAGAACTTCAGAATCTCCTTTTGGACGGACTCAACATCCACAATGGTTTTGAAGGACTCACGCTCGTCTCGTTACAAGAAGCGTCACCATGTGCCAATTGCTCAAGACCACATCAAACTAGATTGCCCCATCATGGCAATATAAGGGCAGTGCATATATGAACAAGGCCTGCTAAGAGGGCCAACTCAACAGGGACGACTGATAACATGTTATTTTTATATGAATTTACATGATTATTAATGACATTTAAGGCATTAAATATTCTATTTGTATGCATGATATCATATTTTGAGTACATTTTTATCATTTTATGTAATTTCAGGTTATGATATAACAATATATCATTTTATGGATAATTATACATAATTAAATAATCTAATGTTAATCCTATTTTTATTTGAGATCATGATTATATGATAAGAGAAAATATTTTTTATTTATACTCATGTATTTTTTGAAATTTCTTTTCTAAGAGGAATGAGTGTATTTTTTAAATTAAAATTAATTCCTTTATTATTTAAATATTTTGAATTTTTATAATGATAAAAAATTTGATTTCTGGTCCAGCAAAACAAATATGGATTAATTTGGAGTTGTATTTTGAAAGTAATGAATTTTATAATTTTTAGGAATTTTCTAGATTTTTTCTAAATGTATTTAAAGCAATTTTTATTATTAGAAGAATAATAAGAAGAATTAAAAAATGTTTTAGTCAAGCGCTAATGTGGCAAAGCGTGTACATGCCAAGTGACATCGTGTCTATGCATAACTGTGTTCACAAGTATGCGCGTGTGCGAGTGTGTGCGCGTGTGTGCATGAAAGATATTAGTAGGCTTATGCATCTATTACGGTCTACGCTAACCTATTATATGCTTACTCTGTACATGTGTGTTCAATAATATAATTTTTTATCATGTGGGACTATGTACCTTTATTTTTATTCGCAAGTGACGTGGCGCAATGGACAATTCCATTTATTACAGGACGATTCCATTTAAAGCTATTTAATCTCAACCATTCATTTGGAGAGTTATAACGGTCGAGATTAAATTTGTCGATGGACATGTGGAATCATCGTGATCGTCTCATGAAGATCGAACTGACGTGACTTAACAACATCCATCTGCCAAACTACATTTAATCTTAGCCGCTGATCAAATTAAAAAGAGGCATCCAATGGTCGCGCCCAAATTTATCTATAAAATCAAAATTTTCTTCGACAAAAAGATAATTCTTGTATTTATGTGCAATTTGAACTATTTAGACACCACAATCCTTGAATCTCTTGATTCTTCCTCTTCTAGACTCATTTCCACGTCTGAGAGTGTTTGAAATCAAGAATTGGTTGAAAGAATTGGAAAATCACATCTTGAATGCTGAACTTTGTTTCCGAAATCGCGGAATGAAAAAGCCTTGAATTCAGAAATTAGTTGGATCATTTTGAGCACGACTTTGAGTTATATTGCCTGTTTTCATTCTAATTTATCTTCTTTTAGCATTAGATTTATATTTTGAATCAAAGATTAGTGTAATTTGAGTATTAATGTCAATTTTTGCCTATTTTTGTGATAGAATTTATTTCTCAATTTCAAATCACTATTTCTCCGTGAATTCTTATCCAAATTCAATGATTTTTGATTCCGTGGATTCGTATCTGAGTTAAAATCCCTAATTTCTCATCCCAATCTAGTCTGATTTGATGAAATGTCAAAGATATCTGAAAATTTCCCTCATTTCTCTCTGGATTGGACCCTTATTCACCACTATGCTCTTTAATTAGTGATTTGATCTTTCGTTTTGTGAGTTTGAAGCTTTATTTGACACAAGATTGTATGTATTCAACAAGTGCACGAAATAGTTTTGTGAACAACCAAGCTATCCAAGTTCATACCTGAATTATTATAATAACCCTTTTTTCAATAACAATCCTTCCGATCATGTAGGATTTAGGAGGAATAATGAGCAAAAATATCCTCCAACATACAACACCTATTAGCAACATCTTCAACAACCCTGCGGAAATCCTAGACTGTAGACGTATGCCCAACGGTAGAATGCACTACCAGCATACCCAATCCTTGAGGCCATCTCGCATTTAGTGGAGCAAATGAACCAGATGAATTCACGCGTGGATGAAATACAAGACTTCGTCAAGATGAACGTCTCGCTCACGACTAATAACAAGAAGGGTAAGCAGGTATCATTTTCAAACTAACTACCATCGCACGCTACTGCCAACCCCAAGAATCAAGGGGCCTTGTCGAATCAAATGGACAACTTAAACCATGTCCATGTTCACGAGGCAATGGATGCATGATAACATGCTAACTAAACATGAAAATACATGATTATTAATGCAAATTAAGGCATTAAATATTCCATTCTAATTCATCTAATCATAGTTCTAAGTGTTTATCCATCATTCTATAAAAATTTCATTATAATCTCAAAATACGTTAATTAAGGGTTAATTATGATGAATTAAAAATAATATTTTCATAACCCATCTTTACTTGAGATTATAATTAGTTTTACAATTATATAATAAGAGATAGCATTTTATATACATTCATATATTTTTCAAAGTTTCAAAATCTAAAAGAAATAAGTGTATTTTTTAAATATAAATTTATTCTCTTGTTATTTATTAAATTATTCTTTTTAGATTGATAGATAATATAATTTCTGATCTAGTAAAAAACATTAGACCAATTTGTAGTTATATTTCAAAAGATATGAATTTTATTATTTTTAGGGATTTTTTTATGAACTTTTCTGAATTTAAAATTGATTTATTTGATTTCAACAGCATTTTATTTTTGCGTAGGTGATGTGCCAGCACGTGAAGCGTTTGATTGCGAAATTAATCTCGAGCATCGATCGTCACTTAAGGAGGGGGTACATGATGCAATTCTATTCGCCGACTAATCATTTTGAAAGGATTTAATCTCAGCCGTCGATCTGAGCAGTTACAACGATTGAGATTAAAACCGATGAAACGCATCTAGAGTATTGGATCAAGACAAACAGTGACCGTTTGATGTGTTACTTATAACGCACAAGACGTGGGTTCATCTTGACATTCCATCTGAGATCTAACAGCCATGACTTAACCGTAACCGTTTGCACTCCTGCGTTTTATCAGAGCCGTTAATCAATGATTAAATTCTCGATCGGGCGGTTACACCCAATTCGCTTTATAAGAAGAAATGTTTTTCAGCATTATAAAGCATTCCAGGGCAATTCAAATAACCGAACTATTTAGATATAAAATCCATTGAATCTCTTCCTTCTAATCGCTTTTAGATCAATTTCTACATCCACAGAGTGCTTGAAAGTGAGATTTCGATGAGAGAATAAGAAGCAATTGGCTCTTTAACATCAACGATAATTTTTTGAATTTATGAATGAAAAGCCTTTGATTCGATGAATAATTGGTTCATTTCGAGCGTAATCTTGAGTTAGAGATCGTATTTCATTTTAATCTTCCTTCATATCGCTTTAGAGTTCAATTTTGAAATGTAATTTAACTCAATTTCAATTTCAATTTTGGTTTTCGTGATTTTTAATTTAAAAATTTTCTCTCTTATTACTTGATGATTTCTCTGCGAATGTTGATCCAAATTCAGTAATTTTTTATTGTGTGGATTTGTTTTCAAGCCTTCTTTCCAAATACATTAATTTGCATAACTTTTTACCATGATTAACTGTACGATTCGATCAAATTTCAAATATCATCTGAAATTACCATAATTCTCTATGGAGTCAGCCCTTTTTAACCACTATACTCCTTAATTTGTGATTATTTGATAAAATTGGTGAGCTTGGTATTGGTTTTGACACAAATTGGTGTGTAATCAATGATTGCCTCAATTTGTTTTCTCAAAGCCGCACGAGCTATATCAAGCCTTCGAAGTGCCACAGATCTACCGGAACTACTAGGATCATCCCCTCGACCAAGGCACGATAGATGAAGAAATAATAATTGAAGTAGCTGACAAAAGCATCAAAGGTAGTTATAAACACTTAGGAGTTGCTTTTATTTAATTCTATTAACTGTTGAACATATTATTAGATCTACTATCTCATGAGTTAATAGTTTTATAATATAAGCACATCAAATAGAAGTTCTCTAATTTAATTTTATTTTATTTTATTTCAGTAACAAGAGAAGAAGTGCACTTCCTCAAAAGCAATAGTTAGTGGGCTGTCATGGAGAGATCTCAGGAAACCCCTTCTCGAAGAGCCCACAAAAAGGGGAAAAAGCACTTTTAAAGTGGGGGGCTTGCGTCGTGCCTCTCTCTCTCCTTCTTCTTCCTTTTGTTAGCTTCTTCCCGTAGTTTCTGCTCCTTCTTTTCCTTTTCTGTTGTTCTTTCTCTTTCCTAGGGTTAGATCTTCTTCCGTTGTAACTCCTGTTCCAACTGATAGTTAATGTTGATGCCATTTACTTTGTGTTCTCTCTCGTTTTCTTCTTCAATATCTCTCATGCAATCTTTGTCTACCTCTTCCGCAGCTTCTCCGTACGTCCCTTCAGCCTCATCAGATTCCCTTGTCACCCTCTCTTTATTTTACATTCTTCCGTAGTCACTCCCTTCCGCCGATCTTCCGTCTTACCTTCTCTCTAAATCCATCTCTTTCTCTTTTGAATTCTACCATTCTTAATTTCGCCTTCCCTCTTCCTCGCCTCTTGAATTTCTCTAGCTCCGCATTTCCTGTTCTCTCCTTGCGTCTCCCAACCTTCTCCCGAATTTCGTTTTCAATCTCTCCGAACTCTCTTTCCATTTTCCTTCCTTGCGATCGCTCCTTCTCCTTCTCCTTCTCTATAGAATTTCTCTGATCTTCCTCTCGCACGGTCTCACATTCTCTTCCTCTCTCTATCTTCCTCTTTCTGTTGCACTCTCATCCCTTATCTCGCTCTCTAAATTTTTCTCTCTTCCCCTCTCTTTTTCCTAGATTTCTCTCTTCTCTCTCCTGAGACTACTCTCTCTTTCCACCCTCTCCCACTACATCCCGGATATTCGCCGCCTTCAACCTCATTTTTCGCTTTCATTTCACCGTCTTTCCCATCTTCCATTCGCTCTTCTGTTTTTTAATTCTTGCCTACATTTTGATCTATTGCGTATTTAATTCTCTCTCTTATCTCTCTTAGATTTCGCATTATCTCTCTCTTTCGATCGTCAAATCTCTAAATTTTTTATTGTCAAATCTCTCTCTTTCGATCGACAGCTCATTTTCTCTCCACCTCTCTCCCTCCTTTCTCCCAACCTCTGTTCCGATCTCCCTTAGTCATTTCTTCCGACCGCCCTTTGATTCTCTTCTCTTCTTCCGCCACTCTCTCTCTCTCGCCGTCTCTCTATCCTTATCTAGCTCGTGCCTCGCATTCTTTCCTCTGCCTCATTTTATAACTTCATCTTCCTATCTACTAATGTTTCATGATTTATTCTTCTCGCCCTCCCTGCCTCTCCAATTCATCCCCCATCTCACGCTATAAACCTCATTCGTCACCGCGCTCCCTCCTTTTCTCTCTTTACTATCGCATTCTCTTATATTATCCTTCCCCAATTCTTTTTTGAACATTAAATTCCTAAAACCCTGCTTCTCACATTTTCTAATTTCCCTTTTTATTAATTCTTTTAAGTAGTCGGGGATATTCTCTTCCCCTCCCCCTCTCTTTTTCCTTCTCTCTCTCTCTTGCTGTGTCAATTTCTCTTTCTTGACGTTATCTGCTTCCTTCTGCTAATAGTGTCTTTCTTTCTCTCCTTTTCTTCTTCATTATCCTTCCTAAGTCTTATCCTCACTTTAATATTTCTCTATTTTGCATACTTTTTATCGATATGACTTAATTCTGAGCCAATCTCCTCTCTTGCCGCCTACATTGACATTCTCTCACCCTAAAGTTCTTGTGGATCGACCTAGGAAATCTATACATCCCAATTATCCCATTTGTTTCATAGTTTCCTAGTTTATAAATATTAAGTTTGGTGGGCTTAAAAACATGACGACTTTGAGCGTATCAAATTTTGTCGCCTCTGCAAGGGATTTTAGGTGCGTGAAAATATTAATATACTTTTTCTCTTTTTTTCTATTCTCTTCTCTGTTTTTCTTCAGGTAAAAAAAAAGAAAAATTAGAAAAATTAGAAAGGTCAACAATATTGAAACAAAAGGGCAGTCATCTCCAATCTATAGCAAAGGTCACGATTAAGAGGTAAACCTAAACTCTGTGCATGCACGGTAGAAGATCACTGAAGCCTAAATCTTTGATCTTGGTCAGCATTCCTATTCCAAAGCCGAGTATCCCATTATAAGTCCTCAAAATCAAACCATTCCTATGGCTCAGCCTAATCTAGTCGATCAACCTAAACTCCTTAAATATTACTTGAATCCTTCAATTGGAGTTTAATTATTTGATAAACCTTCTTGTAGCCATGATATTAAACCAGGAATTTTCCAAATCCTTCCTCATTTCTATGGAAATATTAATGAGGATCCTTATGATCACCTGAAAGAGTTCTTCAAGATTTGTGCCACTATTAAGGATGCTGATGATGCTCTTAGGTTAGCCCTCATTCCATTTTCTTTGAAGGGCGAAGCTAGTTATTGGTTCTCAAATTTATAAATCACTTCTTGGACTAAACTTTTCAATGATTTCATTACCAAGTTCTACCCTCATAGGAAAACTAATATGATGAGGAAGTTGATCATGAGTTTTTCACATAATGGCAATGAGCAATTACATGAATCATGGATTAGCTATCAAAGTCTTTTAAGGAAATGTCCTCATCATGGTTTCTCCCGTTGGCAGTTAGTCCACTATTTTTATGAGGGAATGGATTATCAAAATAAACAAATCATTGATGCTTCTTGTGGAGGTTCTACAACAAGTAAAAGTGAAGATCAAGCATATAGAATTCTTGAGGAATTAAGTCAAAACTTTTTTAATTACACTACTTCCTCGACATATGATAGAGCCAATGTCTCCTTCAAGAAAAGATGGAATATATGAGTTAGTGAGACATGCTGATAAAGAATTAAGGGATGAAGTTAGTGAAATCAGTAAGAAATTAGAGAAACTCTTATCAGCCCAAACACTTAATCCCTTTCCAAAAAATTCTGTATGTTCCTTTTGCAATAGTCAAGATCATAATGAGGCTCAATGTGCAGCTTTTATGAATTTTCAAAAATAATTTAATGCCTTTTCCCAGCCCAATCCTCAAAATCCTAGCTGGAATCCACCAATTCCCTCTTGGAAAAATCATTCCAACCAAGCGACTGCATTCCAACCAAGTAGGTCCAACGTAAACTCTCAAAACCTTCCAATTTCACGTAATCAAAATTTCCCAAACCTTCATGCATCTCAACATCCTCCTCATATACAAAACCCTCACTTGATGAAAAATTTTCATAGTCCTCCTAATTTTCAAAACCATCAAGTTCCTCAACAGTCCTCATTTCAAAATCCTCCGATTCTTCAAAATGTCCCTCTAGGATCTCATCCTCACATGGATCCCTGCATCCAAACCTTGAAAGAACAACTAGCTAGTCAACAGCAAGCGATAGCACAAATGATGTCCCAAATACAAGCTCAAAATCAGATCATTCAAAACCAAGGACAGTTGTTTCAATATCAACTCTCTCAATTGTGTAAGGGTTTATCTCAAGGACAAAGTGCAAAATCAAATCCTAGGGGTCAACTACCAAGCCAACCCATAGCCAATCCTAACCGTAACCCACCAATTTTTAATCCTCTTCCTCATGCTTCGATGGTTCATACCCAAGCAAGCTCAAGTCAAGGTCCTCAAATGGAGGAGTTCAAGGAAATCACTAGATTGAACCAGCCCAAAAGAGTACATCCTTGGTTGGGAAACAAGGAGGAGAAAGGGGACAGTAATGAGCAAAAAGAAATGGAAAAGGGTAAAAAGAAAATTACATTGGAGGAAGATTCTTTTGGTGATAAGGATGAGTCAATGAAGGAAAAAGAAGAGTCGTAGTGGAATGAATCATCAAATAAACTCATAGACTCTAAGTATGATCCACTCGTACCCTTTTCCTTTTCTTTTTGAGATCTTCTATCATGCCTCTAGGATACCTTAATGATTTATCTCCCTAAGGTTAAACCAAAAAAATCATTTTGCAACCCCAAGAAAGAAGTTAGAACCATAAATCTATCAGCTGAGGTAAGTGCTTTCATTTCTAACACGCTTCCAAGAAAGCAAAAGGATCCCGGTAGCCCACTTGTTTCATGCAGCATTGGGAATCTTAATTTTAGAAAAGCACTATTAGATCTTGGGGCTAGTGTTAATATTATGCCCACTCATCTATTTGAAAGTTTGAAATTAGGGAATTTGAAACCCACATCCATTGGTTTATCCTTGGGAGATAAATCATTAAGGTATCCTAGAGGCATGATAGAAGATGTAATTGTGAAGGTCGAAGGTTGCTGTTTTCCCACTGATTTTCTTGTGTTAGATATGACCTCACCAGAGAATGTTAAGGATTCTACCATCATCCTAGGCCGTCCTTTTTCAACTACTGCTGAAGCTAATATTGATTGTAAAACATGGGTAGTTGTAATGGCGTATGGTGGAAGGAAGGTTCCTTTGAAGATTTTCAATGAGATAAAAGGTTTTGAGGATATAGAAGAGCAAGAAAATATTGAGGAATGCCACACTATTACCATTGAGCATGACCCAAGTGAGATTCCTAGAATTTCTTCACAAAATCATGGCATGTCTCCTCTACTTCCCAATCCTTCACCTTATCTCTTTAGAAGAGTAGAAGTAGGCAATTATGAATTAAAGATGGAAAATGAGAGACTGAAGATAAATCTCAAAACCATACAAGAAAGAGAAAAAGATATGCACGATAGAATAGAGCAATTGACCAAAGAAAATGAAGATCTCAAGATAAAATTGAGAATCCAAAGCTACAAAAGAAGAAAAACAAAAACAAAACCCAAACTGAAAATTGGCTTAAGAAAGATAGAAGATGAAGTTATCTTTGAAGGAGGAAATCAAAGGCTGCAGAGAAAGGCATGGATTCCAAAATTCATTATGGATAATTATAGGCAGAATGTAGCACATGAATTGTGGATTCCAAAATCATTTTTATCATTCTAAATTGTCCTTTTTGAATGTCCAGCTAAAGACTATAAACTAAGCGCTTCTTGGGAGGTAACCCAAGCTAACTTACACTACTTTTTTGTCTTCTCCTCTCTATTTTTGTTTTCTATTTTGTATTGCAGAAATTTTCGAAGATGACATGAATGAAAAATCATCAAGTAGAAAGTGGAAGGTGGTCAAGAACCCAAGGAAAGTAAAAACGTAAAAGAAGGCTCAAATCTGCAGTTCATCCTCATGACCTTTCGAATGTTCAGGTGACATCTTTCCATGCTTTTATATATACATGTCATTGAGGACAATGCCTTAAAAGAAAGGGGGGATAGCTATAGTTGAGCTGTAACTAGCTTATGCATGAAATTGAAAACTTTGAAGTGCATGAATTGAATTAGAATTATACCACAAACCTATCTAAGTAGAATTACTATCTCAGCCATCCTCTCCTATACTCCACTTCAGTGTAGATGCTCAAGATATTCCTTTGTGGGGAAATGGCAGTGACTATATGTATCTCCCTCTATGAGATACATATAATAGATGCAATGAGTTCATTAGCCTTAAGTATATGTGTCCATTTGTAGCGAGGCCTGAGATTATCAAGGTCCTTAGATGCAAATACCCTCACCTTCCCAAGAACCCTAGAAGTATATTATCCTTCAAGTCCTTGGCTTGCAGCTGAAAAAGTATGAAGCTCCAAAAAAAAAAAGGAGCAAGGATAAAAGAGCGGGGTAGAAAATTTATGAAATTTCAATGTCAAAGTGCCAGTGGCAATCAAAGAGTATCAAGTCTGAAGCCCCAAATTGTAAAGCCTTAAGCTCAAAGAAAGACTTCAAGGGCAAGTTATGTAAATGCATGTAATGTAATCAAGCCTCAAGGTACCTTTATGAAACTCATTATCTGCCTACCCCAATCCTTATAGCAATGACCAAGGCTTTGAGTACCTCTTGGGCAGAAAAAGGAGGACGAGGGGGATGAACATTTAAGGGCTTAGGGGATCTCAGCTTTAAACCCTCCAAAGGATGCATGGCTAGTGCATGAGAATCTACACCATATTGTGGAATTTATTCGGTGCTTAGGAAGAACATAAATCAATGCCTTCTCCCCACACACTTGAAGTGTAAGTTACTAGACCAAATGATGGCAGAGATATATTTACTACTTAGTAAGGCTTATTCTTTTTCTTTGTCTAATCATTGCTAGGGACTAGCAATCCTTAAGTAGGGGGGTGTGATAAAAGCATAAAAAGTAGTTATAAACACTTAGGAGTTGCTTTTATTTAATTCTATTAACTATTGAACATATCATTTAATCTATTATCTCATGAGTTAATAGTTTTATAATATAAGCACATCAAATAGAAGTCCTCTACTTTAATTTTATTTTATTTTATTTCAAGAACAAGAGAAGAAGAGCACTTCCTCGAAAGCAATAGTTAGTGGGCTGTCATGGAGAGATCTCAGGAAACCCCTTCTCGGAGAGCCCACAAAAAGGGGAAAAAGCACTTTTAAAGTGGGGGGCTTCCGTCATGCCTCTCTCTCTTCTTCTTCTTCCTTTTGTTAGCTTCTTCCCGTAGTTTCTGCTCCTTCTTTTCTTTTTTTGATGTTCTTTCTCTTTCCTAGGGTTAGATCTTCTTCCTCTGTAACCCCTCTTCCAACTGATTGTTAATGTTAATGTCGTTTACTTTGTGTTCTCTCTCGTTTTCTTCTTCAATATCTCTCCTGCAATCTTTGTCTACCTCTTCCGCAGCTTCTTGGTAAGTCCCTTCAGCCTCATCAGATTCCCTTCTCACCCTCTCTTTCTTTTACATTCTTCTGTAGTCACTCCCTTCTGCCAATCTTCCGTCTCACCTTCTCTCTAAATCCATCTCTTTCTCTTTTGAGTTCTACCATTCTTAATTTTGCCTTCCCTCGTACTTTCTGACTCAATTTCCAAATTCGTTCTTCCTCTTCTCCCTTCTCGTGCTCCCTATCTCCATCTAAATCCCGTCCTTACTCTTTTCGATTCTTCTCTCACCTTCTTTTCTTCCCTTCTTCTTCCCGTTCTCTCTTTTCGTGCTCTCCCAGTCGACGTTCACCTCGTCGGCTACCTTATTTCTCTCTTGTTTTAGACTTATTTCCCTCTCAAACTTCTTGAATTCCGCTATCATGATTTTTCGCTCTCTTCCCCGATATCTTCTGCATTCCGATCTTTTTCTTCTTCTTTCTCCCTCTTTTTCCTCCTTTCTCTTTCTCGATCTTTCATTTTCGAATTCCTTTCTTCAGACTATTCATATTTTCCACACAATCTCTTTTGAATCCCGCACAATCACTTCTGCCGGTGCTCGCCCTCTCTTCCGTCTTTCTCGTAACTGCACATCCCCTCTCTCTACTTTCTCCCTCTCTCTCTCTCTCTCTCTCTCTCTCTCTCTCTCTCTCTCTCTCTCTCTCTCTCTCTCTCTCTCTCTCTCTCTCTCTCTCTCTCTCTCTTTCCGGTTCCCTCTTGCTCTCTCCAATTTTGTTTTCCCCATTTTTCCTATTTTGTCACTCTTCCTTCCCCTTCTTCCCGTCCAACCTCTCTTCTTCCTTCTTCTGTGCCATAATTTTTTTTATCTCTCTCCCTATCTAGCTCTCATCGTATTCTATTCTCCACCACATTTTCTCTCTCTCTCCTTCTCTCATCTATTTTGTTTCAATCCCTGTCTTCATTTTACTTTCCGCTGAAATTGTTGCTTCGTGTTCCGTTTTTTTAGTTTTCTTGAAATATCATCTACTTCCACCTGAATCTCCAACTACCTTCTTCCTTTCTTCCACTCTTCTGACTCTCTTTCTCCCAGAATCCTCCCGTTTCCCCTCTTTCACGTTCTCCCTCATCCTCACCTCTTGAATTTCTCTACTTCCGCATTTCTTCTTCTCTCCCTGCGTCTCCCAACCTTCTTTTGAATTTCGTTTTCAATCTCTCCGAACTCTCTTTCCATTTCCCTTCCTCACGATCGCTCCTTCTCCTTCTGATGTAGGATATTTTAGAATGATGATATGAGAGGCGATAATGATATGATTAGGAGAATAATCCTACAAGGAATGAAGGATCTAGGAAGGATATCAATATGATGGGTATTTATTATTATTGAATGAATGGGTAGTGAGGAGGATCGGGTTGTGAAAGAAGCGAGTGGACAGAAGGATATGAATTATATTATAATATAGAAATTAGATAAGAAGGATATCGATAAGGATACTATATTATAGAATATTGAGTAGCGGCGGAGGGAAAGTGAGAAGAAGGGCAGAAAAGAAGAGCACATGGAGGAGAATAAAATAGTGAAGAACGTTGGACTTAAGATATTCTGAAGTGAACCTTAATCACCGTAATGGAGTGAGGACGATGACCTAAGTGGCGAGGAAACGACGCTCTTGGATTCTTCAAATGATACGGGTTATCCTTAGTGAACTCCTGACGACAGTGATTGAAAGCGAAAGAGCGGGAGGGAGAAAAGATGGTGGAAGATAGAACTCGGAGTGAAGCTGCGGAACGGAGAAATGGATGGGACACGGGAGGCGATGAACACAGGTAGTGAACACCAAATGGAAGAGTTTTCATTCAAAATACAACAACTACTATCCTCTTTGTCCACTATCCTTTTAAGGAAGAATAAAAAATATTGAAACGAATCGACGCTTGGTGGCGGTTATCCGCTCGTGAGAAAGGACGTGAGTCGTGATGATTTCCTTTGTCGCACGTGGATTCTGTCGTGGTATCTGACAAGAATTGGCCTCGGCGGTTGGTGACGAAATCAATGGAAGCGAAATTGCTGCAGAAGCCTTGGGTTGTTGTCTTCACCTCACAATCTGATTTTTTCGGTGTCGTGATGCTGGTTTTCAGTTATATATTTGACCGAGCGTCAGCGATAGCAGGTAGAAGTAATAGTCTTGCTCTCGGGTGATGTGGAGCGTCCGCGAACACGTGCACGCCATTTGGCTTCGTCGTAATTATCCTCAAGGCAGTGATTTGTTTACTTTGCTCCCGTAACGACTTCCGGAAGAGAACGTCTCAGGCTCACCCATGATATGCTTCGGAATCATTTTCTATGCTGCTCATGGGTAGGTGATAAATGCTAGTGAAGCCAACGTCTCTAGAAAGAATTCTTCAATAATATTTCCTTCAACACAATCGTGGCTCCCTCTCTGGAAAGATGCTTCATTCCTGGGATAAGTCGGACATCTGGTGTTCCGTTTGACGTTAAAAAGAAACTCCTTGGAAGGTGAAGAGAAGCTGAGACGGAGGGTGACAGTGGAGAGAGCTTCCGTTTCGTAGAAGGTTTGACCGTGAAATCTCAGGTATGCTGACGGTCCTCGATGGTTTTGGTGATTTACGCTATTTGACGATGAACACAATCTGGTGTTGACCTGATGCCGGTGATGATCTTGAATCACTCTTTGTTGACTTAATCTTTTCTCTCATAGTGCTTTGACTGGAATGAGTGCTGACGTCTTCATGCTTCTTCACGGTTCCACGTCAGAAGGAAAAGGCTGTGGAAAATCAGGTGGCTATCCCGACAGCACGAGGAAGCAATGCACGAGGGAAGGTTGATTCACGATTGATGATTAGCAGACCAAACTTTCACATTCTCCAGTAGCCGGGAAGTTCTATCTTTGATACAATTGTCACCATTTACCTGTTCGATAGATCGTGTTCTTGTTGTCTTTTTTCCACGAGGCATAACTTCAAACGGAAAGGCTTGCATTACGGAGAAGGGCTTGCATTATGAATCACTCTTGCATTATGAAGAAGGGCTTGCTTCTTTGATGGTTGATGTTGCTTCATATGAGTGAATGCGTGATGATACTCATGCAAAAGCTTTGTCTTGAAGTAAACTAAGAAGGTAAATTCCTTCTTTAGATCTCTCCTACATTCTAACTATAGGTCGTTTCAAAATAAAAGGGATCCTAATACCAAACGGGTTCCTATTAATTTTTGAGATCTTTATCTTATAATTTATACAAGGTGCCTATGATATAGTGGATATGATTGGAAGATAGTGGATATGATTGAAGGTGGTTGACTTGGTCCATTCAAGGAATTCTAGGTTTCTAAAGATAAGTATTAAATGTTTGACCAAGTCAATCTTTGGATCAGTATAAAATAGGGAGGAGGGAAGATAATTCCCTTAAGATCTACGCTCTCTTTCAATGTGTAGAGAGGTCTCTCCCTATTCACTTAGTGGATGGTGAGTTTTTCAAACTCATGAGGGAGGAGTAAAGTATTTAGCTGCACTTGGGGAGGAATTCTCTTCCTTAGGTTATATCTTGGTTCACTTGGAACCCTTGTGTTCATGTCTTTGGATAATTCTCCATCACCTTCTCTCTAGAATTTCTCTGATCTTCCTCTCGCATGGTCTCACATTCTCTTCCTCTCTATCTTCCTCTTTCTGTCGCACTCTCATCCCTTATCTCGCTCTCTAAATTTTTCTCTCTTCCCCTCTCTTTTTCCTTGACTTCTCTCTTCTCTCTCCTGCGACTACTCTCTCTCTTTCCACCCTCTCCCACTACATCCTGGATATTCATCGCTTCAACCTCGTTTTTCGCTTTCATTGCACCGTCTTTCCCATCTTTCATTCACTCTTCTTTCTTTTAATTCTTGCCTACATTTTGATATATTGCGTATTTAATTCTCTCTCTTATCTCTCTTAGATTTCCCATTATCTCCCTCTTTCGATCGTCAAATCTCTAAATTTTCGATCGTCAAATCTCTCTCTTTCGATCGACAGCTCATTTTCACTCCACCTCTCTCCCTCCTTCTTTCTCCCGACCTCTGTTCCGATCTCCCTTAGTCATTTCTTCCGACCGCCTTTTGATTCTCTTCTCTTCTTCCGCAGCTCTCTCTCTCTTGCGGTCTCTCTCTCCTTATCTAGTTTGTGCCTCGCATTCTTTCCTCCGTCTCATTTTATAACTTCATCTTCCTATCTACTAATGTTTCATGATTTATTCTTCTCGCCCTCTCTGCCTCTCCAATTCATCCCCCATCACACGCTATAAACCTCATTCGTCACCGCGCTCCCTCCTTTGCTCTCTTTACTATCGCATTCTCCTATATTATCCTTCCCCAATTCTTTTTTAAACATTAAATTCCTAAAACCCTACTTCTCACATTTTCTAATTTCCCTTTTTATTAATTCTTTTAAGTAGTCGGGGATATTCTCTTCCCTTCCCCCTCTCTTTTTCTTTCTCTCTCTCTCTTGTTGTGTCAATTTCTCTTTCTTGAAGTTATCTACTTCCTTCTACTAACACTATCTTTCTTTCTCTCCTTTTCTTCTTCATTATCCTTCCTAAGTCTTATCCTAACTTTAATATTTCTCTATTTTCATACTTTCTGATCGATATGACTTAATTCTGAGCCAGTCTGCTCTCTTGCCGCCTACATTGACATTCTCTCGCCCTAAAGTCCTTGTGGATCGACCTAGTAAATCTATACATCCGAATTATCTCATTTGTTTCATAGTTTCCTAGTTTATAAATATTAAGTTTGGCGGGCTTAAAAACACGACAACTTTGAGCTTATCAGTAGCCAAGCAAACCAGCAATCCCAACGATGAGGAAGAACAGACTATGGCTGAACCTAAGCTCGACACATACAAGCCTTTTGTGCCTTATCCTCTAGCACTTAATCGCCCTAAAGCCAAGGTAAATGAATCAGATGATCACCTACTAGAAGCCATTCAAAAGCGGACCATTATCATCCCTTTGATAGATGCCACTAAGCATATTTCAACTTATGTAAAATTTCTTAAAGGGATATCCACACCCCATAGAAACCTCAAAAGGATCCAACTTAGAAAAAGAGTGAGTTTAATCATGATGAATTACTTACCTATTAAAAAGAGAGATCCAGGAGCACCCATGATCACAAGTGAAATAAGGGGAATGACCTTTACTAGATCCCTGTTAGATACCAAAAATAGTATTAACATCCTCCCTAAAGCAATATTCGGCCATCATCATGTAGGGGAGCTGCAACCATTCTTTGTAGAAATATGCTTAGCGGGAGGATCGGAAAAAAAAACCTCATGGTATAGTAGAGGACATAATATTAAGGATAGAACATTGCTATTTCCCGGTAGATTTCCTATTCATAGACATGAATATGACCTAGGAGCTTATTCCAGCCCTGATCATCCTTGGATGACCACTCTAAGCTACTGAAAAAGTCATCACGAACTGGAAGAAAGGACACATAATTCCAAAGGTAGGAGAGCATACAATGAAGGTTGACATCAACAAGTTAATGAAATATCCTTCACGAGCTTCCAAGGAATTGGGCACCATCAACCTTTCTAACAACCAAGATATCAAGGCCTGCATAGAAGAAGTGATGACGATCAATGAGGAAGCTAATTTTGAGGAGCTACCATTAGATGAACCTACATTGGACCTCAAGACTCTACCATGAACACTCAAGTAGGGTTTTCGTGATATGGAGCAGGCAAAACCGGTGATCATTTTGTCCCAACTTGATCAGGAGCAGGAGGATTGATTACTTGAAGTATTGCGATGGAATGAAAAAGGAATCAATTGGACCCTCGTGGACTTAATGGGATTGGACACCTCACTATGCACTCATCACATCTTCTTAGAGAATGAGTCCGACCTCTGAGGGAGGGCCAAAGAAGACTAAACTCAAACGTATGGGAGACGGTAAAAGAAGAAATCCTTAAATGGTAAAGTGCAGAGATCATCCACCCCATATATGATAACTAGTGGGTTAGTTCAATGCATGTTGTTCCGAAGAAAGCGAGAGTAATGATCACAATGAACAAGAAAGGCGAGAAGATCCAAACACGTTATCACAGAATGGCAAGTCTACATCGCCTATTGGAAGCTGAACTCCAAGATGAAGAAGGATCATTTCCCTCTACCGTTCATCAAACAATACCTGGATCGTTTGGCAAGAAAAAATTACTTCTGCTTCTTAGATGGATACTCACGCTAGCACGAGATTGCTATTCATACAGACAATCAAGAAAAAATGACATTTACATGTCCCTTTGGCACGTTCACTTTTAGACAGATGCCATTCGGCTTATGTAATGCCCCCACGGCATTCCAGCAATGTGTGATCATGATCTTCTCTGACTTCCTTGGCTACAGCCCTGAAGTCTTCATGGACAATTTCTCCATCTTTCAAGATGAATTCGACAGCTCTCTGACTCACTTGATTAAGATCCTCGAGGTCTGCATCAGGAAACGAGTAGTATTGAGTTCAAAAAAATCCCACTTTATGGTATGAGAGGGAGTAGTACTGGGCCATCTCATCTCGGGAAAAGGATTAAAGGTGGATAAGACCAAGATAGAGCTCATCCAAAACCTCCCTCTCCTAGCCACATTATGAGATCTACATAGCTTTCTCTAGCACGTTAGCTTCTATCGAAGATTCATACAGGACTTTGCTAAAGTCTCCAAGCTGTTGACAACCCTTCTTTGCAAGGACAAAGACTTCATCATTGATAAAAAAAGGGAGAACCCATTTGACATGTTGAAGAAAGCATTGATCAAGGCACGGATTTTCCAAAATCCTGATTGAGACATGTGATAACATGCATTTATAACTTGAATTCTTATCCTAATTAACTCATATTCATGCTTATTTTATGTGAATATGATGCATGTTATCATACTTTTTAGGAATTTTCTCCATTGGCATGTCATTTCACTCAAGTTGATATTTATGCATAAATTAGGGATAATTTCATGCTTAATAGATAATTAATCTTTTATTTAAATTAATAGAAGTTAACCTCTGTTATGGAATGAGTTTTGACTTTAGTAAATAATTAAAAGGATGATTTTAGGATGAATTTATGATATAAAATGTTTAATGAGGAATGATTTAAGTAAATTATAAGTCATCTTGATTTCTTCTTTCTAAATATATTTTAAATGACATGATATTAAAAAGAAAAGAATTTGTGATCCAATGGAGAAAATTTGGATTAAAAAGGAGTTGTATATTTTAATTTATGATTTTCTAAAGTTTTATGCCCTTTTTTGAATTTAATTTGATTTTATATATGATTTTAAGAGGTATTTTCTATTAAAAAATCGATAAAAGGGGTTATTACCTGTAGGCTGACGTGGCGAGCGGGTCCAGGAGCAGTTGACGTGGCGCGCGGGACCGCCTCGGGGTGGGACGCGGGACTGAGGCCACGTGGCAGACCCCGGGTGGCCCGCACTGGGCGCAGGAGGCGCATAGGGCGCGGCCACGTGGCAGGAGGCCACGCGATCACTCGGTCCACGTGGGCGCCCATGTGGGGAACCACGTGGCAGGCTGGTGAGTGGAGGGCCCATGGGAATAGTGGGCCCTGGTTAGATTTTAGGGGCGGTAACGCAATAAGCGTTTACCGTCCCCTAATTTATAGGAGAGCATTTCTATTTTTTCTTCCGAGTGGGACTATGTCCCACACGATACTTCTTTTCTAGGTGATGTGGCTGCATCGCACGCGTCAGAGATCAAGGCAAAGCTGTCAATCACGTGGACCGCAGTCCACACGATCTTCATCAAAACACGTGCTTAAAAAATGGGCATAAGTGAAGTGATCAAGAGGCCTACCTGATGACACGTGGAGGCACCAGATACGACGGATCGCCATCGCGGTTTGATCACGACTCCATCGAACGGCCAGCGGTGGACTCGCCTCACGATCGCGGCGCACGGGATCAGACGAATCGCGATCGTTCATCCAGCTGGAGCATCATCGAACAGCGCAAACAAGGCATGGAAGAACCCCACGATTGCAGTCCGATCGAGCCACGATCGCACGTCTTCCGCCGCGGAATCGATCCTACTTGAGCCGAGGACGATCGACGGAGCTCCAGGATCACGATTGACGCACAATCTTGGCCCGATCGCGACGCGATCGTGGCAAAAATTGGAGGCTGTTTGACCGTTAAATCCGGTCAAAATTGTCGCAGAATTGAAGACGCGTCCTCGCCAAGTGGAACCGCTCCCACGACCCTTGCAAAACGCCTCCACGACCGCTCCAATGACCCATGATCATCGGGCCAATTTCCCTCTTTAAAAGCATGTATTTCCCTTCTTTGTTCTTCAACTTTTGATTGATTCGTGAAGGAATTAAGCGAATTTCGAGGAAGATCTTTAGTTCATCGTGATCCCCTTGCGTTTATACTCAATTTCGAAGGGATTGGAGCAGGATTGATCACGAATTCCTCCTTGATTTCATCGAATTTTCCCCTTGAATTCCGAAAATCTGTGGGAAAGGATCCGAGCAAATTCACTCCAATTCACGAAAATTGGAGCTTAATTCTCGTGGCAATCGGGTTAGTAGTGAGATTCGATTGATTATGAAGAGGTAATTTGAGTTTTTATTAGATTTAGAAGTTTAATTTTACAAATTAGTTCATAGTGTTCTTCATTTTCCCCAATTTTAAGTCTGAAAAGTCGCTGATTTTGAAAATAGGATATCTCTCTGATTACAACTCCAAATCACTTGATTTTGGTTTCATTGGATTCCTCTTTTCATCAGTCTTTCCGTGGATAACAAATTCATCAAAATTCTGACTTCATTTGACCCTCCAATTTGACATTTGACCACGGACTGTTCATCTTTCATCAGAAGTCAAACGTTGACTTTCGGGGTCAATTACTTTTGATTTACAAATCAAAATTCGATAATTTCAGTCTTAATGCATTCCTCTGGTTCTTAGCTTTCCATTGACACCTAGAAATTTCAAGATTGGGATTTCATTTGGTCATTCAATTTGAAGATTTCTTCTGAGGTGTTAATTTTGGGGATTTTTTTATCGTTGATTTTCAATAATTCATAATAAATCCATTTCTTATCCAAAAATTACGAAATATATATCAATAAATTCCATTTTCTCTCTAGTTTCCAAATATCTATATTTCGTAATCTTCTGAGTATGTTTGATTCTCTGATTTTGCAGAACACCTACTGTTGGTCAAGGTCAACACTTTGACTTTTGACTTTTCTCTATCAAATCCGAGATTTCAATTCTTAAAACTTCTTATTTAGTCTATTTATATCATTTCCATTTCTTTAATCTTATTTCCTCTTATTTAAAGCTCCTTTTAAACCTAAGTTTGACTAAGTCAACTATACGATTAAAGTCAACCCTGCTCTCTGTGGATCGACCCGATACTTACCCAATACTTGATTATTATATCTTGTCTTTGTGAGTTCGGTGTTATAAATTTTTTTTTAACATCGTTTTTGTGTTTTAACGACGCACGAAAATGACACGTCAAATTACCTTCAAGATCATGTATAACGCTTCAGACTACGCACTGCGAGCGGTCCTCCAGCAGTCGATAGAGAAGAAGCCGACGACCATAGGCTACGCAAGCAAGACCCTTGTCGAAGCTTATATGAACCACACGATGGTGGAGAAGAAGTTTTTGGCAGTGCTCTACGCATTAAATAAGTTTCGGTTGTGCATCTTGGGGAGCGGCATCATCATCTACATTGATCATGTGGCACTCAAAATACTTGCTCTCCAAGAAGGAGGCAAAGCCACAACTCATACGATGCGTGCTACTAATCACATACAATTTATACATGAATTTACATGATTATTAATACAAATTAAGGCATTAAATATTCTATTTGTATACATTTTATCATATTACAAGTGCATATCAATCATTTTATGTAATTTTAAGTTATGATCTAAAAATGTATCATTTTGGGGATAATTATTCATAATTCTAATAATGTAATTTAATTAACATTTATATTTGAAGTCATATTTCTATTTTCATGATTTAATTGAAAGAGAAAATGTTTTTTATTTACAAACGTAGTTTTCTAAATTTATTTTCTAAGAGGAATGAGTGTATTTCTGAAATTAAAATTTATTATCTTATAATTTAAATATTTTGACTTTTCATAATGATAAATAATTCAATTTCTAATCGAAAAAAACAAATTTGGATTAATTTGAAGTTCTATTTCGAAAATTATGAATTTCCATATTTTTGGAATTTTAATGAATTTATTTTAAGCTATTTTTGATTTTAAAACAATAAAATGAAATAAAAATGTTTTTCTATTAGTGAGCTGATGTGGCAAAGCATTGGCATGTGGGGACACGTGTACACGTCACATGGTGATACATGTGTATGCTTATGTGCGTGTGTGTGCGTGTGTGTGTGTGACAGTGATTAATGGGATAAAGCATCCTTAACGGATTTACTCTAACGCATTCAGCTCACTTACATTATATATGCGCAAAAAAATTGATTTTTATCATGTGGAACTATATATGTTTCTTTTTAATCGCAGGTGACATGAAAAATGAGAAGCATCTGATCGCGCGGTTAAATTGCGATCTTCGGATGTTACTTACTCATGGGGGTACATGGCAGCATCTGATTAGGCGACAATTCTATTTAAAGATGATAAAATTTCAGCCGTTCATTTGGGAAGCTCTAATGGTCAAAATTAAATGCGCCCGATTGATGACACAATGAATTGGTGCGGTCATTGAATACACACCAATTCATGTAAAAATTATTACTTAACTCACTAGGTTTATCAAAGGATCATGAATTAAGCAGTATAGTGGTGAATAAGGGTCAAATCCATAGAGAAATAAGGGAATTTTGAGAGATCTTTTAAAACTCCATCAAATCGGACAATGAATTGAGGTGAGAAATTCAGGATTTTGATAGATTTGGAACGAGAAGAGAAATTTCTGAAATTAAAAATATACGATCCCAAATTAAAATCTAATGATATAGGATGAAAGATTAGGAGGAAAACACATAATCTAACCTGAGATAGCGTTCAAAATGATCCGATTAATTGTTAGACTTAATGCTTTTCATTCCGTGATTTCGAAGACGATCATCAATGTTCAAGAAGCAAATTTTACCTATTTAGTCGATGAAATCTCACTTCCAACCACTCTGTTGATACTAAATTGAGTCTAAAAGTGATTGGAAGCCAGAGATTTAAGGATGATGGTGTCTAGATAGTTTGATTATTCGAAACATCCAAGAATGATTTATGATGCCAAAGAACATATCAATTTGAAGCAAATTTGGGTGTAACCATCAGATGGAGCGTGTATTCTTAGATCAACAGCTCTGATGAAATGTTTGAGTGCAAATTGTTATGGATATGTGACGAAGCGTCAGATGCGATCATTAAAACACACAAACGTTAGTAAAAAAAAATTATAATTCCAAACTCACAATGACAAAGATATAAAATCAAGTGTAAGTATCAGGTCCACCCACAGAAAACAAGATTGATTTTTATTACAGAGTTGACTTGGTCAAACTTAGGTTCAATTAAGGTTTTAAAGAGGTGATAATGATATATAATCAACATAGATGATCTGAATATATGAGATAAAATATTTAAAGATTTTCAAATTCTGGTTTCACAAAGAAATATCAACACTCAAAGTCAAAGCATTGACTTTGACCAATAGTTGACCTTCTAAAAATCAGAGAAAAAATAGCTTAAAATATTACAAAAATTGTATATTCCGAATCTATAAAGAAAATGGAATTTATTAATATAAAATTCATGATTTTTTGATAAGAAATGGATTTACTATGAATTACTGAAAATCAAAGATCAGAAAAATCCCGAAATGAACACTTCAGAGAAACTCTTCAAATTCACTGACCAAATGGTATTTAAATATTGCAATTGATATATCAATAGAGAGCTAACAACAAGAGGATTCCAAAGAGACCAAAATCGTCAAATCCAATTTACGTTTTAGGAGCAATTGATCCCCCAAGTCAACGCCCAAATTTGGATTGAAAATGAACAATGGTTGGTCAAACGCTCGATTGAGGGGTCAAATAATCTTTGAATTTCACCAATTTTGTATCCACAAAAAGGTGATGAAATAGGAAATCCAATGAAACCAGAATCAAGTGATTCGGAGCTAAGATCAAAGAGATATCCTATTTTCAAAATCAGCAAAAATTCGAGTCAAAATTAGGTGAAATTGAAGAACAAAACTACTTAAAATGCAAAATTAAGTATGTAAATCTAATCTAAATAGAAATTACCATCAGATGATTGATTGAACCTCACTGCTAAACCGATTGCCACGAAGATGGGGGTTCAATTCACGCGGATTGAAGTGAATTTGCGCGGTTTCTTCCTCGGTGGACGTTCGGTATTCAAGGGGAAAATTTGATCAAATCCAACAGAATTTCGTTATCAATCCTGTTCCGATTGGATCGCAATCAAGTCTTAACACGGAGGGATCTTGAAGAAATCAAGATCTTGCTCAAAAATTGCTTAATTCCTTCACAATTCAATGAAGAGTTAAGGTTCAAAGGGAAAACATAGATATTTAAAGAGAAATTCTCTGCAAAAAGCGCCACCCGTCCGATCTGATGAAGGTCAGTTGGACGGCCATGATTTTGCGCGTAGAATAGGCCACAATCCCATGACGCCGGCCCACCTTCTCTCCTTTCATTTGACCCATCCGATTTAAATTTAAATTGGACTGTTGTGAGGTCTCCACGCATCACCACATGACGCGCCGATTTCGCGATCAATCCAGAGCGTCCCATCTCCATCATCGCATCGAGGTGAATTGCGTGATTCTTCTTTGATCAAGCAATGTGTCGCTTTAGACGCCGTCGATCACTTCACTTAAACACCCCTTTAGCGCACATGGTTGATCAGTGATCTCGTGGACTCAGCGTCCGTGCGATGGACGCTTTGAGATCGTATCCAACGCACCTCTTTCCGCCACGTGTCTTGCAAAGAATTAAAATCATGGGAACATAGTCCCACACGGAGGAAAAGAAGAGAAAAGGTAAGTATTAAAGGTGGGGCGGCATAACGGAATTGTGTTACCGCCCCAATCCTATTACGAGGGCCCACTAACCCGTGGGCCCTTCACTTGCAAGCCCCCTACCATGTGGCGCCAACTGGGCGTCCGCATGGACTCGCATGGCCCATGCCACTCGTCCGCGCCACATCGTGCCACCTGAGCTCTGCGTGAGATTGCGCAGCTCTGCCACGTGGCCTTGCGTGTTGCGTCGCATCTGCGCGGGTTTCGCGCACCACGTCAGCTTCCCTTGCCACGTCAGCTTCACGGTAAATAACCCCACTTTTTGCGATTTTAATTAAGGAATAAAATCAATAGAAATTCAATATAAAATTCAAATTAAAATCCAAAAAAATCTAAAATGTTCAGAAATCCATATCACTTAAAATCCAACTCCTTTTAATCTCAAATTTTCTCCATCGGATCACAATTCTCTTTCTTTTTAATATCATGTCATTTAAAATATAATTTCAAAGAAGAATATAAGATGAATTAAAATAACACTAGGGCATTCATTAAGATTTAGATCTTTTAATTATCCGATCACTCTTTAAATAGAATTAATCCTTTAAATCGTCTACTAAAGTCAAAGTAAGGTAATTAATTTCTATTTATTTAACCTTGTAAAAGATTAATTATTCATAAAGCACATAATTAACCCTAAATTATGGATAAATATGAACTTTAGTAGAATGGCATACCAATGGAAAAAATTCATAAAATTAAGATAACATGCATCATAATTACATAAAATAAGTATGAATATGAGTTAAATAAGATAAGAATTTAATAAATAAATGCATGTTATCACACTCCCCAACATAAATCATTGCTAGTTCCTTAGCAATGGAAAGATAAAGAACGTGTAATAGGACTAACAAGCTTTAGAAAATCATGGATGAAGCATTGATGGAATCTGAAATGAATGTTCTACCTTAAATGATGTCAAGAAGAAAGCAATGTACTAGAAACTTAGGGTCACGGCATTCCTCCGGCAAACACTTTAATCCACCAAATGAACTAAGAATCCTCTTGCTCTACATACTAATAGAAATATGAATAACTACAAAAATTCATCATAAAAAATCAATTGTCGATTCCTCCTTATACTATGGACATGAATGATAAGGGCACAAGAAGTAGAAACAAGCATCATCCTTTTCATGCATAATGGCTATAAAATAGAGTCGGCTAAAACACATGGGAGGTAGCTTACCATTCTAATTTCACTTTGTTATTTTTTTCTTTTTCTTTATTTCATCCTAATTCTACTTTTTTATTTACTCATCCTAATTCTACATGCTGCAAGCCTTTTTGAAGAAAGAGATTAGATAATGCAGAATTTGAAATTTATAAGGCTTTTTATACAACTTATTGAAAACAACATTGCTCATTTCATGGTGCTCATCCTACCCATGTGTTGTACGTAGTAGACATGCAGCTTATTCCCCCGAAAAGGTTTTGGTATCTCTATAGATCATGGAGCTATACTATGTCAATAATAGTAGTGCCAATAAAGGATGATACAAACTACAACTTGCTATGGAAAGCGAAAAGATGTGCGTGCAAGGAGTCATTAACTCAAGATTTAGAAAGAAGAATGAGTGGATGAGAAGTATAGAAAGTTTTGAAAATTATACTTTGAGCTTGAGTAAATCCTTAGATTGGACTTTATGGTTCCCCAAAGGAATATCTAGATCCATAATTCCATCGACTCTACCTCCTCCTAAACATAACACTTAAGGTTGCTCTTCTCACGATTTTCCAAACAAGTGAAGGTGTTAATATACTCTCTGCTTTAATATTCATATGGTTTTGAAAAAATAATGATGCTGTTCACATGTTTTAAAAATCAGATCATGCATAGAATACTGAATAAAGGAATGCAAGAATTTTAAAAATTTTCAGTTTTCTAAAAAACTCCCCCCCATACTCATTCCTTTTATTGTCCTCAATAAAAAAACAGCATGATCATGGAAAAAAAATGACAATGGCATGCAAAACTAATAAAAGAAGAAGAGACAAAGGGGATAAAATAAAAACTTAGCGGGAATTTGCAATGGTTGCATTCTTTTCTTCATTTGTGGAGCTATTTTGGGGATGAATTTCTTCCTTTGATGTTCTCTCCTTCTTAGCACCTAATGAGCTTATAGAAAAATAATAGCAAACATCAAAGCAAACAGAAAATATAAAAGTAAAAATAGATGCAAAAAGAAGAGCAAAATTAAACATTAAATGCGAAAATAAAGATAAGGTTGGGTTGCCTCCTAACAAGCGCTAAGTTTTTCTTCTTTAGCTAGACGCAACTCACTCTAAGCGACTTAGTAGTGGCTGATATTTCAAGAGGTTGCAGCTCTTCACTATGGGGAGGTGGGGGTCCTTCTTCACCAATATATGGTTTCAACCTATGTCCATTTACCTTCAAGGAATTTTCGGTCTCAGGATCTAAAATCAAGACCAATCTATTTTCAAATACTTCAAGGATCTCATATGGACCATCCCACCTAGAGCGCAACTTCCGTGGAAAGAGTTTAAGATGAGAATTATAAAGCCATACCTTGTCATGAACATAAAAAGTTTTCCTATTAATATGCTTATCATGAAAGGCTTTATTTTTGGCCTTACAAATCTCACCATTTTGATATGACTCATTCCATAATTCTTGGAGCTCTTCAAGTTGTAAAAGTCTTTCTTTTCCAGCTTGATCAAGAGATAGATTAAGCTTTTTACTAGCCCAATATGCTCTATGCTCTAA
Organism: Lemna minuta; assembly: GCA_024174645.1. NCBI lineage: Eukaryota > Viridiplantae > Streptophyta > Magnoliopsida > Alismatales > Araceae > Lemna > Lemna minuta. Next base: position 1,687,773 of record CM044116.1, on the reverse strand, counting down.
CTCGAGGGGGAGGTGGCAAGGTTTGCCATAAATGAGCATAAAAGGAGACATCCCGATGGGTATATTGAATGCGGTGCAGTAGGCCTATAGAGTATCGAGTAGCTTCACTTCCCAATCTCTTCCATCCGTGCGAATGATCTTCTTCAAGATGTTCTTGACTTCTCCATTGTTGATTTCTACTTGGCCATTTGCTTAGGGGTGATACGGGGTCGTGACGCGATGGTGAACTCCATATTTCTTAAGTAAACTCCTGAAATGAGAATTAGTAAAGTGAGATACACCATCACTAATAATAGCTCTAGGACAACCAAATCGAGAAAAGATGTTGCTAACAATAAACTTATTAACCACTCGATGATCATTTGTCCTCGTTGATATTGCCTCGACCCATTTGGATACATAGTCCACCGCTACAAGAATGTACTCTTTTCCCTCCGACGGTGGAAATGGTCCCATGAAATCAATCCCCCAAAGATCAAAAATTTCTACCTCAAGGATGGTTTGCAAGGGTATTTCATCTCGCTTGGAGATTTTCAATGCAGATTGGCACTTTAGACATTCCTTGCAATACTTGATCGCATCCTTGAATAGAATTGGCCAATACAAGCCACTTTGTAGCACCTTCGCTCTAGTCTTTCTGGACGCAAAATATCCTCCATATAAAGATGAGTGACATATCGATAGAATATGCTCTTGCTCCTCCTCCGGAACGCATCGCCGATAATCTGATCAGCCCTTACATTGAACAATTGGGGTTCTTCGCAAAAATAATATCAAATATCATAGGAAAATTTACTCTTTTGATGTGTGTTCCAATACTCGGGGACAGATTTTGTGACTAAGTAATTAAGAATATGTGCAAACCAAGGTACCTTAGTCACAAAGGCAAAAAGCTGCTCATCGAGGAATGTGTCACAAATCTCACCTGAAGATGTGGTATGAAGTTGAGAAGATGATCAGCCACTGAGTTCTCATAGGTGAGTTTAGTTATTTAAAGAAACAATTGATTAATGTCGTTGAATTTCTACATCATACTAAGTTGGTTGTATTATTGATGTTTTAGTCAAAAAATTTTGAGGATGATACATGTTTATGTTTGTCGGTACCGTCGAAAATTAGACGCTTCTAAGAATAAGTTTTATATCATTAATCTTCTCTTGAGGGTTTAGGTAACCTATCTAGTAAAAAAATCCATTGTAAGAGTGGAGTGATAACATGCAATTTCATGTATTAATATCATGCATTTAGTGCATTTTTTCTTTAAAATATAATTATAAATGCATATTATCATGATTTAAAATGATTAAATTGATAATTTCTATGTTTTAAAGGATATTCTGGATTTTTCATAAATTAGTAGCATTAAATGAAATTTCTATTTAAAATGCCCTTATTGATATGAGAATATTTATGAAGTGCATTTATATCATGAATTTTATTGAATAAAATTATTCCTAAGTATAAATTAATATTTTTCTAGATTTTGGAATTTATTTTTAGATTTTTTTATTTTTCTGGAGAAGGGAGACTCTCTCTCTCTCTCGCTCTCTCTCTCTCTCGCGCATTCTCCTATCTTCATCGCGCAAGAGGGAGAAATCGCTTCTCCCTCTCTCACGACGTCTCTCTCACTATTCCTCTTCTTCTCTTCCTCTCTCACTCCCTTTCCTTCTTCTTTCTCTCCCGTAACCTCTCTCTCTCTCTCGCGTTCTTCCTCCTCTCTTTCTTCCCCTTCTTCTGATGTAACACGACAGTTGCCGGGATCGTCGGCTCGCGTTACAACACAAGAATCTGGCCTAAATAGCAACCAAGATGCACGGAAATGTAATGATGCAAATTTTCGAAATAACGAGAAACACAGGGAGCGACAGCTGACCTAGGGTGTCGTCCGGGAAGCTCTCCAAGCGACGCTCGATGGATCGACTTCCCCACGTTCCGTTAGATCGTCTACCAACGACTACGGTGGAAGTCCACGACCGGAGTGGTCCGCACCCGTACGACGAATGAAATCTCGAGCGAAACCGAGGAATAAACCCGACCCACCCAGGTAAGTGAGGGTACCTAAAATAGCTAGTCCCCGGCGGTGGAGCGAGCGCGGACAGACACTGGGAAGGTGATGATACTCGAACGAAGACGGCGTCGTGATCCGAAGATCGCAGTGGTCCGGGCACCCTCGCACGCGGCAGTACCAACCTCGCACGGGAGAGAGACGATCCGCCGTGAGATACGCACAAGTGGATATCACAATACTAACTATAGGGCGAGGAGAATCCGAGTAGCTGGGATCCCTCGCTCAGCAGTGGCGCTCTGACGACCCGAGGATCGGGGCCGAAGTGACAGCACTCGTCGCCGACGCTAAGAACACGGTGATCGCGAGCGATCTAACCGGCGGTGGCGAACAGCTGCCACGGCTGGTCAACGGTGGCTCGCCGGCGTCGATCTACCCCTGAAATCAAAACAAGCGTAGTCCCGCGGCGGCTCGGCTTGACGGCGGCAAGTGATCGATCGGATTCAGCCGACGTGAAGGAGCAGCGGCAGCAGCTGCTCGACAGCTCGTCGGCGATGCGTTCTAGTACGTCCCTGGCTCGGCGGCAGTCCTCCGGCGGTCGAGGCGGGGCTGGGTCGCCGAGCGGACTGAAGGGCACCCGGGCGAGGGCGAACGCACTGCGTCGTAGAGGCCACGCCGGAAAGCCCGTCGTGCCCTCGAAGAGAGAGCGTGGGCGACCCGGCAACAGCTGCTCACGGCGACGGCGTGGGGAGCAAGCGTTCGATCCGGGGGCAGCACTGGAAGATGGCGTGGCGGTGGGAGGGCCGGCGAAGCTCCAGTGAGGATCAACGGCGACGGCTGGAAACGCAAACGCGGGCGACGGCCGTCGTGCGCAGTTTACACTGGGATACAAAGAGCGGTGATGCTGCAGAACGGTGAAGAAGGGCGGCGGCACTGCGGGATGGCGAGGCGGCGGCAAAGGAGTCTGCAGGAAGGCGGAACGGCGGCGGCGGCTCTGCAGGACGGCGGCAGCTCTGGTCGCGCCCCGCCTCCCCTATCCCCGGGACCGGAAGAACTCGCTCGCGGCCAGCGGCTGCCCGGCGCGCCGCGCGGCGAAACGGCGGCGGCGGCTCCAGAGGACGGCGAAAAACGTCGGCGGCGGTTCTGCAAGGCGGGGAGACGGCGGCGGTGACTCGGCGGGAGGCAGCAACCCGGGCACGCTTTCCTTCCCCTACCCTCTCTCTTTCACGGATACCCTAGATCGGGGTTTCCCCTCTCTCTCACGTGAACATGGAAACATCACATCACAGCTTCAATATTCTTCATTTCAAAAGGCATACGCGATACTCTCTTCTCTCTCCCTTATATAGGAGAGAGAGACGGATTGCCCTAAGGGCAATCCCTCAGTAAAATTGAGGGGTTTTGGCCCAAAATCGGGCTAAAACCCCTCTAGAGGGCCTAGAGCTGGTCCAACAAGACTAGGGAGGGCCCAAAACACGGAAAACCCCTCCCACACACACACACATAGTCTCACGATACAAATAAAGAAAGAAACGGGGAAAAAAAAGCCGGGAGGATCGCGTCATGCAGTGTACTTGAAACCGGGGTCCTGGGCATCGGCTCGGGTGCTCCGGCGCGGTAGTACTCGCGCGCCGTCCGGCTCGGCACGTGCTGTCGCCTGATCGTGTGCGTGGTCCTCCATCATCTTCTCCCTTCCTCCCTTCCACGATCTCTCCCCCATGCATGCGTGCGTAACAGGAGGAGGGGGAGATTTCTCCTCCCTCTCCTTTCCTTTCTCCTGTCCTCCTTCTTCCCAGTCTCCTTCTTCTACTTTCTTCTCTTCATGCGACGGAAATAATTTCTGTCACAAGAGGAGTTATCTCTCCCTTTCTTTCTTCTTTATGTCTCATAATCTCTCTCTTTTCCTCTTCTTCTCCTCTTCCCTCTTGCTCTCTTCCTCTCTCTCTCCCGCGATCTCTCTCTCGCTCTCTCTCTCTCTATATATATATATCCCGATCGCCTCCCTCTCTCTTGCGACGGGAATTCTTTCGTGAGCTTCTCTCTCTTCCCCCTCTCTTGCAATGCCCTTCTCTTTCCATCTTCTCTCCTCTTCCTTTCTCTCTCTCTCTCCTCTCTCCCTCTCTCTCACGATGAGTTTTTTCTTCCTCTCCGTGATTCTCGATGCGACAACTTCTTCGGCCATCAAGAAAGAGAATGAGAGAAGAGAGAATAGAGTGGAGAAGAGAGAGCAGAGAAAGTGAAAATGTTTAAAATTTAATTTTGTTTTCTAGTGTGTGACCTAGAAAAGTTTGACCGGCGGGAAGCGGGTTGACAGACGCAATTGGAGGAGATAGAAGATAAGATCAATGACCATAAATGCTCTAGATTAAAACCTTGATATCTGACGATCCTGATGAAATTATGAGCTGAAATGTCATGGGTATGATCGTCATTTCAAGCTCCACGAATCATATTGGGCTGATTTAAGTTCTGAAACAAAAATATTAGTGTTATGAATGTTTTGATGTAAGCTTCTAGCATTGGCTAGACAAAAGGAAAGAAAGCAACGATTGATCATTCATCATGTGTTGAACATCATTCTTAGTGACTTTCTTCCCTCTTCTGTTCATTCCTTGTATTGGATACAAGACGTCAAGTCCGGGCGAAATATACGGCTCTCAAAGGTATGTTTTGATTAGGGAGCATCACTAGATAGTATTTTCATCACGAATCTTTAGATTAGGATCATCTTCTATCCATTTCTCTATTTTTCTCAAATTCTTATCAACATTTTCTCATTTATAAATCCTAAAAATCACTTTTCCACCCTCGATCAAGGGTTTCTAATATCTGAAAGGAGTTTGGAAGCACTTGTTCAATTCATTTTATCTATACGCTTATTTTCTTCGTTCCATTGATCATTTCCGCTTTCTAAATCTAAAAATAGAAATAAAATATCGTCTTATTTCAATCTTTTAACCTTCCTCCATGTGGATTCGATCTTGACTTGTCACTGTTCTAATTTAAAAGTCAGATTTTGAAGAGTTGAGTATAAATTTGTTTGATATGTAAATTTACTCATTCAACGATTGTAGTTTTATGCGTATCATGGAGTAGGAATTTGAGGGACTAATCAACCAACTCATAAAAATTATTAGGATCAAGAACTTGAAATAGGAATTCTTTGACGTTACAAATGAGGATTGTCCAGCTCCTCATAAACAGTAATCGGCCCTCCATCACTTGGACCAAACTATAGGGATCATGTACCTAACTTCCATCTTAGTTATAGTTCTAGAACCCATTTTAATTTTTCCTTCATTGATTTTGAGCTTCTTATATCAATGTCACATATCTTGCTAGCTCTCTATCTCTCACTTATTTTGGGGCTCTGTGCAACCTTCATTCAATGCCTTCATTTAGTTGATATTAGATATGGATAACTAGGCCTAAAGCCACGTAGAGCCATGTAGAGATGACATATATGGATTGATGTTTAGCAAATATGTCTTGATACATGAGAACTTGTAGCGTAATCACATGCTAGGCATTAATAAATGTTAATTATGATTTGCATAAAAGTATAAATAGTAATATCTCAATTAGTGATTTTGAGTTCCTTTATTGTATGTCTTTTTCATTTTGGTCAAACAAGCTGATGAGAACCCAATATAAAATACAAGGAACTCCACGAAGGTACTTAAACTGTGCCAGATTCATGCTCAAAAGTTGGTCACATTCATTGGTTCATAAAATCTAAGGAAACCATACCATTAAACGGTGACGTTCTTCTCGCATTACATCAATTTTTTTTTGGAATATCTCTATTTTCCTAATTTCCATGTAAATGGAAGATATGGAGTTATTATTTTCATTATAATAGGGTTTTCTTTGAAATCTCCATTTCGGGCTAGCATTTCCTCTCTATCAGAAAAAGACCTCTAGAGTGCTTCATGCATTACCTCCTATTAATGAGACCCTTCTTGTGAGAGTGCTTTGCCATGCTCCAAGCTCTATTTCCTTTTTATGATTCAATTCTCCATTTCTTTCTAAGAGAGTCTATTATTATTTCATTGAATAAATTTTAAATAAGAGTAATAGTTTAAATACTATTTGCCATTTTTTTCTGGCATAAATCCTCAATGTTATGTAGAGAAACAAAATTGAATTTAATGATTTTGAATGAGAAAGTGCCCTCCTTCATGAACTGTAGCACCCTATTTGTCATCTTTGATTTTTTATGAGGAATTATGGCTTAAATTATGCTTCTCATTGGAGAAGATCCCTTCACAATGCCAACAAAAATGGAATGGAAACATCCATAAAGAAAGGGCATCCTTATTCATCTTTAAAATTTACAAATAAAAGTTATATCTATGAACAGTGTTTGACAAGAAGGCTACATAAAAAATTCATAAATATTACTGAAGGATAAAAGAAAGATTGAAATGTAACTATGAGATAAGGATAAAACAAATTAAATTGATAGGAAACCCTCCTGAAAATTCTTAAGAAATTACAAAGAAACTTTTTGGAGAAAAATGAGTGCTTTTGATGTGGAAATAAGAACTACTAATCCTATGTTTAGAGTTGAATATAGAATAGGACTTAAAATTGAACTCTTTTAATATTTTTTGGCCTATAACTCGTTAACTATGAGGTGTAAAAAGATAAAAAAGGAGGTATAAGTCAGGGAATCAAAAGTTTTTTGGATGCCAAGATTTTACTAAATGATGCAATTATCTAGGAAGACTTTTTGTTAGTGATAAGCATAAAATCAAGATAATTGAATCAAAATTTATACTCAACTCTTTATATTTGATCTTCAAATTTTGAATAGTGGTGATTCAAGATCAAATCCTCATGGAGGATGACCAAAGGATTAAAATTAAGGACAATGTTGGATATTTTTAGATTTAGAAAGCAAAAATGATAGATGAAAAAGGGAGAAATATGGACAGATCAAATACCTTTGACCTCCTATCAAAGATAAAGAAATATTGATTGGACAATTGAAATGAGATTTAGGGTTGAAAAGATCGAAAAGATGGATGGAATAGAAAAGATCGAAGTAAAAATATTTTAATCTAAAGAGTCGTGATTAAAAATCACTCTATTAATGTTCTTTTATCAATCATCGGTTCAATAGCTACCATGAGAAAAAAAATCAAGAAATGATGATCATGCCTATAAGTGTGAGCTCTAAGATCTATCGATATTATGATATATCATGATTTAAACTTGAATCATTTATTGTCATTGATTTTTTCCTTAAAAGTTTCCAGATTCACTACTAACTATCTAACTAATCTTGATCAAGGATGGGAGCCTTAAGATTGCACCACCTGTTGCCTTTCAATTTTTCATGAGAATGGAGGATTGGAAGAGATATGAGCCATTGGATTTTCTATATCAAGAACGAGAGCTCCAGCATTCCACCATGTATTGCTCTCTTATTCCCTTCAACAAATAGAATAAATCAGGATTAATCTGAGCCTTCGATCAAGCGTATCTTGCTCCAACACTCCATAGATTACCATGCATCAAGAAGAAAAATAGAGATCTACTGCACTAACAAAATGACTTTGTGCAGTCGTTGAAACAAATGAGTTCGTGTCAAATTAAATACTTAACTCACAGATTTTAAGATTTAATCATGAATTGAATAGTATAATAATGAACAAGGGTTAAATCTGTAGAGATTTAGGAGACTTTTGAGGTATTCTTAAAATTTGATCAAATTGGATGATGAAATGAGTTGAGAAACTAGTCATTTTAGTGTTTTTGTAAAGAAGGCTCAAGAAGAATCCACATAATAAAAAATTGATCAATTTGGATTACTATTCATGGAGAAATCAAGGAATGAAATCAAGGTAGAAAAATCAATCACGAAGAGAGTGAGAAAACACTAAAATTTTGAAAATTGACTAATCTACTATTCAAAATTGAAATCTAATAATACAAAAAGAAATATTCGGGATAAAACACAATCTAACCCAAAGTTGTACTCAAAATGATCCAATTCATCTCTGGATCAAGGCTTTTCATTTCGCGTGTTTAAAAATAAAAATTTGGTGTTCTAGCGACAAGTTCTCCCTATTCTCTTGATGAAATGTGGACTTCAAACACTTGTCAAAGCCGTAAATGTGTCTTGAAGAGGAAGAAAGCAAGAGATTCAAAGATCAAGGCATCTAAGCAGTTTGATAACTTGAAACATCTGAGAATGTTCTTTCCATTATACAACAAGGGTATAAATAGGCAAAATTTGGGCATCACAGTTCGATCTGCCTCTTCATCTTCAATCAACGGCTCATATGTAAATCTCGAATGCAAATCCATGCCTTTAAGTTTAAGCCATTAGATTTGCGATGAAGTACTAAGATTTCAACATGTCATTGTGTTCCATAATCGCCACCATTTGATCTTCATCAAATGCTCAAGATGTGTACACTTGTCCACGAGAGTCCATAAAGAGCAATTTAGTCTCAGCCGTTATAACTCTTCAGATGAACAGCTGAGATTAAAACCTTTCAAAACATGGATCGTTGCCCAATCAGAGTGTGCCGCATACCCCTTTGAGTAAAAAAACTCGACGATCGCGATTAATTCATGCAATCCCATGGTCTAGAATGTGCCATGTCACTTGCATAAAAGAAATAAAAACATAATCTCCCATTGGAAAAATCAACGCAAAATGATGGGTATAATAGGGGAGCAGTCTTTAGTGGGTTAGGTTATATCCTCAAAAGGGATGCTTAACCACTAATTATTTTTAATCACATACACAAGTGTGTGCCATGCGGAGCGTGCATACGTTGCCACATGACGACACGCAAGCGACTTCGCCGCATTAGGTGCTACATCAGCGTGCGAAATAAAATCGATTTTGTACTCTTTCCAATAAAAATTAAATACAAAATAAATCTAGAAAAATTCATAAAAATCCCTAAAAATTAGAAAATTTATAACTTTCAAAATATACTCCTTTTTAATCCAAGTTTTTTATTTGATCAGAAATTAAATAATATATCAATCTAAAAAGTCAAATTTAATAAATAACAAGATAATCAATTTTTTATCTAAAAAAATAGAAGTGTGTGAGAATGGGAAGGAAGGGTAGCAAGTAGTATGCTTTGGAGGATGTTCTTAAATGAAACCGGATGCTGTTGAAAACTGAGATCGTATCAATTATCATTAAAATACTTTGTATTGCTTCAGCGAGGAGTGTCTTACAGTGCAACTCCATTTAACAACTGCAAGTGACAACGAGAGGAAAAGAAGAGGAATCTTTCTTGATTAAGAATCAGATCATATTTATAAGAACTGCGCAAGCTGAGCAAGTTTTTTTCTTAAGCCACCCACTGATCTACCCGAAATGCAATCCACAGTCAAGATGAAGGAGAGAAAACTCGGCTCATCTTTATTTTCCCTCTTCTTCATTGTTTGTGTTATGCAGGGTAGTCCGGGAAGCTTTGTGGTATCACAGAAACCGCCAACTTCTATTTCTGTGGGCGTCGTCCTGGATTTAGAATCGTTAGTTGGTAGGACGAGTGAGCCGAGTATTTCGTTGGCCTTGGAGGATTTCTATATCTCTCACCCCGATTACAACACCCGGCTTCGGCTACTTTTCAGAGACTCGAAGAAGGATATCATTGTAGCTGCTTCCGAAGGTAAGCAAGCTGCAACAGTCGAATTTCAGGGTTTTGCGTCTTATTTTTTCTACTTCTTATGCCTGAAATAATTCGGCCTTGCGTTGAGTTCTTACTGAGTTGGCTCTTGCTTCTTGTCAATTGGGTAGAAGTGGATCTTGCGAGTTTCGATCCTTCTTTGTTGTTTCCAAATTACAGATTTTTGGTTGGGAGTATTCTTGAACTTCGTCATGCCTGAAAGTAAAAACTATGCCGCTAAAACTTTTGATTTTAGAGGTTTCTATCTGTTATCGGGGAACCAAAGTGTTTTGCGGTCCATGCGATGTGGATAGGTTAATATACAGATCCGGAGAGAGAGAGATTCTTGTTTGGCTGTTTGGCTTTTTATGATAGAGAACGGGGGTTTAGCTTTTAAGGCAGTAGACCCAAAGTATGGTTGGAGAGAGAAAGAAAGAGGGTATAGTCCCCTAGACTAACGGCGCAATCGACGTCGTCGGCGTTGGGCGATGTCCGGTAAATATACGGGCACGGCTCGGTCTCCGTCTTCACCTGCAAGCTTCCGTCGACCCTGCCGGCTCTCTCTCTCCCCTCCCTCCAGCTCTCTCTCTCTCTCTCTTTCTCACACCTGATGCCTTCCTCCTCTTCTCGCTCTCTCTCTCCTGCTTCTAGGTCTCTCTCCTCCTCTTCCACGACACCGCCCATCCTCGACCCGTCCTCGGCCATCATCGTCTGAGGACAAAAAAGTTGACCCCGCCATGTCGTGTCATCAAATTGACACCGCCTATATCTGTGCGTTGACTCTGTTAGAGTAATAACACAAGTTATTTTATTTTAGTAAAAAATTCAAAATAAATAACCTTTTTAATATGCCTACAATATATTTAATTATGATTTAATGTATATTTCTCTCTATTTCCGCGCTTTACAAAATTTGACATCCGCAAAAGGTTGACTTCTATGATTTGACGTCATCCCTCTGTAACGCTCTCTCTCTCGCTCTCTCCCTCTCTCCCCCCTTCCCCTTAGGCTTCGGTTTGAGGCTAGAGATGACATGGGATTCCCATGAGAACAGAGTAAGACAGACAAACAGAGAGAGACACACACACACCGAGAATGGATGTTAGCTGTCTTTGATAAAGACCGATTCCAGCTTAATATTCGGTAAAGTCTCAGACTTTTTTTTTCTTTTGTCCTAGTCTTGTATGGCCAACAGGATGAGTACCGGGTTTTCCCCAAGAAAACATAGGTCAGGGGCAATCACGGCCAGTATGATATTTTCCTTGAAGATCTCCTTGATTCCATTCAGAACACAAATAGGATAGGGTATGGAAATCGTCTTATTTGGTTCAGAAATGGCCGTAATAGCTTGGAGCCGGTTGGTGCGCTTAAAATTCATAAGTTATATTTTTTTTCTTACTCTTTTCTGAGTTACTTAAAAGAGTTAACAAAATTTATCTTTTGGATATCGTTCAGGTTAATTTTATCTCAAGTTTGCCTCCTCACTTTCATGTGATTGACTTTCGTTAAACTGAATTAAATTGACTTTTTTTATTTAAGAGCTTGAGAAAAATCTGATTTTAATATGTTTTATTGCCGCTGCAGTTCTAGACCTTATAAAGAATGTCCATGTTCAGGCCATCATCGGCCCCTTATCATCATCCCAAGCAGATTTCCTGGTGAATCTCGGAAACAAGACAAGAGTGCCGATAGTCTCCTTCTCTGCCACGAGCCCATCGATCTCCCCGGCTCAGGTACCTTATTTTGTGAGAACAACCCTAGACGACTCCCTCCAAGTAAAATGCATAGCGTCTATCATCAAGCTCTATGGATGGAGAGATGTAGTCCCCATTTACGAGGACACTCGATACGGCGCTGGAATAATACCTTATCTGGTCGATGCTATCGAAGAAATTGACGGCCGAATCCCGTACCGAAGCGTTATCGAATTATCTGCCTCGGATTACCAGATTAAACAAGAGCTCTTCAAACTGAAAACTATGTCAACTAGAGTGTTCGTTGTACACATGTCCTCTAGGTTTGGAGCTCGTTTCTTCCAATTCGCCAATGAGCTGGGAATGGTCGACGATGAATATGTATGGATTCTGACTGATGGGATAACCAACATGATCGATTCAATGGAGTCTTCAACTTTAGAGTCAATGCAAGGAGCTCTTGGGATAAGACCTTACGTGCCCAAATCAGCGAAACTGGTTAACTTCACGCGTAAATGGAGAAATAAATATTTGCTGTCAAACCCGGATGACTTCGTCATAACTCCAAACATTTACTGCCTTCGAGCATACGATACAGTTTGGGCATTAGCGATGGCCGCAGAGAAATTGAACTTAATAAAAATTGGCTTCCAGAAATCGGAGATTGGAAGCAACTCAACAGACTTAGGAATTCTCTACATATCGCAACTGGGTCCAGATTTTCTGAGGAACATCATGGATGTAAAATATGAAAGTCTTGCAGGAGAATTTCTACTCGTGAATGGGGAGCTTCAGTCTTCTGTTTTTGAGATTATTAACGTTAACGGCAAGGCAGCGAGGGAAGTGGGATACAGGGAAAAGGGAAAGATATCAAGGTCACCAAGCTCTAGACTTGTAAGCTCTCCAGGAGAACTGCCAATCATATGGCCAGGAGAGATTAACTCAGTTCCAAAGGGTTGGGTCATACCCACAAGTGGAAAAAAGCTCCAAGTTTTCATACCGAGAAAAAATGGGTTTAAGGAGTTTGTGACTGTGAAGAGAAATCCCGATACCAATCAGACGGAAATATCAGGTTTTTGCATTGATGTTTTTGATGCGGTAATGAGGAACATGCCCTACAGTGTTCCATACGAGTATAAGCCTGATGATGCTGACGGGGAGATTACACAATCTTACAATGTCTTGGTAAATGGCGTTGCTGAGCAGGTACTCATTTGTTTTGAGTTGTACAATTTCTTCCTGTTTTATTTATTTAATCCTTTCGCACTCCGGAAAATGCAGAGGTTTGATGTGGTAGTCGGGGATGTGACAATATTATTTAATCGATCAAAGACGGTGGATTTCACTTTACCCTTCACTGAATCTGGATGGGACGATGGTTGTCAAGGTAAAGAGAGACGATAGGAGTGGATGGATCTTCATCAAGCCATGGAAAGGCGATCTCTGGACTGCAAGCTTTCTGTTCTTCGTCTTCACGGGCTTTGTTGTCTGGATAATCGAACACAGAGTGAACCCAGACTTCAGAGGTCCACCACAGCAACATGTCGGCAGAAGTTTCTACTTTACGTTCTCAACAATGGTTTTCTCCCATAGTAAACTCATTAACCCGCTTCTTATTTGCACTAAAAATCTGTATTAGATAACAAGGTATTGTTTCTGTCAGGGGAGAACGTGGTGAGCAATTTATCAAGGATTGTGATCGTCGTATGGATTTTCGTCGTCTTGATCCTGCAGTCGAGCTTTACAGCTAATTTGGCATCTCTTCTCACTATCCAGAAGCTGAAGCCAGAATTCACTGATGTTCATGAACTTTTGAGAAGCGGGCAAAGTGTTGGTTATCAGGAAGGCTCCTTCATTTCTGGTCACCTGACGAGCATGGGTTTTGAGGAGAGCAAGATAAAAAAATATGAGAATCCTGATGAGTATGCGGAGGCATTGTCTAATGGAACGAGTAATGGTGGAGTTGCAGCTATTTTTGATGAGATTCCCTACATCAATGTATTTCTCTCGAAGTATTGCTCCGATTATACCATGGCTGGCCCTGTATTCAAGGCAGATGGCTTTGGATTTGTGAGTTCCTTTCTCCTCTTTTATATTTACTTGGACTTTCCCCCTTCATTTATGCCCTAAACTTCTGATAAAGACAACGATCGGGAGATACTGAAAAGATTTCAAATAAAACAAATTTATGGATGAATGTAAATGTACTGGATTTGGACTTCTTATTCTAGCATCAACAAAAAGTACTCTGTTTTAGAGAAAACTAGTTTCTCTCTGGATTCTAAGGGTTCTTCTGAACCGCACTTCTTCAGATTTGGATCAGCCTTTTCTTCTTTTTCATTTAATTTGATTTTTCCCTTGGCGCATCTGATTTCTGATAGATGTGAGGGTTCAGAATATTATAGAAGGATACCAATTTCAGTCTTGTATAAACCTCTTTTATGAAAACCAATTCTGTCATGTTTCTAATGGTTTCTTCTACATGCTCTTATTTATTTTTACACATTTAATTTGACTTTTTTATAAAAAAAAATATAAAAAAAAGAGGGGGAAGGGCACTCCGTGACAGTGCCCCCCCCATGTCATTAAAACAATGACGAATGTTACAGGTCATTTAATTTGACTTGTTCATTTGAAATTTCGAATCTCTAAAAGACAGAAAGAGTAAAATTTGTAGGACTTTGACTTTTTATTCCGGCGTGAAAAAGATGTCCTGGTTTTTAAAAGCCTCATTTTTTATGGGTGATTCGGAAAATATTCCTTTGGGCTTCGGTCGGGAGATAGTGAAAAATATTTCTATTCTTGCACATTTAGTTGACATTTTTTCTCTTTTACGAGATAAGGGCGAGGGAATAGAATGGATATTTATATTTATCCTTATGATGGCTCAGACGGAAAGGATATGATTTTAACTTCTTATTCTAACATTGTAATAAAAGGCTCATGTTTTTTCCCGAAAACTTATTTCCCTCGTATTTGTAAAGGTTTTTCCTAAGCGCTCTCCTTTGGTGAGAGACGTCTCGTCCGCCATTCTGCAAACTACCGAAGGAGAGAGGATGACCGAAATCCAAAAGGCATGGTTTTGACAGCAAAGCCAGTTGTTCTAGTGAGACTAGCCAGTTCAGTTCTACCCGTCTATCTCTAAAGAACTTTGCGGGATTATTCTATATCACTGGGGCAGTGTCCGGGGCTGCACTCTTCTGCTTTATACGTCAATTCTTCATCGGGAATTGGGGAAAGGTTACGTCTTTGAAGGGTCTGATATCTCAGGTAAAGGAGTTTGTAAAGCAGTTGGATATGAGGGATCCCTCTAGTATTCAGAGATCTGCGCAACATGCTCAAAACACGTCCAGTAGAGAGGAGTCCCAGAGGGGGGACCTTGAACAAGGAATCTCACCAAGTGCCGACAACCAAAATACCCACGGTTCAGTTTCCAATGAAGACAAGGATTCCTCGTCCGCTTCCAGAGGATGACAGCGACGTCGAGCTTGTAATTCCTGTATATTAAAGAAAAATTAAAAAATCTAGGAGTTTCTTTGGAGGAGACTATTAGGAATACAAAAATACTGCACCATCTTCTGTAAATACTAGTGGCAAGAGCTGTAATGTATAGAAGCTAATGTACAAAAGATATGTAGCCTTGTGTGTGCCCGAGTTCTGTTATTCCTCTTGTACTCTTCCTTTCAGTTTCTGTTTCTGTTGAATATAGCTGCTATTTTCATGTTTCTGTGGAATCGCTTGTACTGCTATTCCAGTTTAGTAGTCTTCATCCATCTCTACTATCAAGGGCTAACTTCAGGCACTTAATTGTAGGAACCATCTTCTAAAACCAGCCCAAGAATCTCCTATTTCATTCATTAATTGACAAATCTAGAATTGTTGCCATTCAATCTAGATTTTTGTTATATGTGGTTGCCTCTTTTATTCCTTTGAGTGCTTAAGAGAATGCTGTCATCATAAAATTTACCGCGGATTATTAAGAATACATACTGAATAAACTGGGAATGATTTGACTGATATTTGTATAAAAGAGGCAATTTTATCAGAGATTCACTGTTTTCACCTTTTAATGGATCAGTTTACATCTATGGGATTTAGAGGTAATGATCGAACATCAACCAGAGTTTCCCTCTTTCTTAAAAACAACTTCGCCATGTCAGAAAAATGGTTTTTCATGAGTGCTCTTATTGATTTTATCTCTGAATTTGTGGCTGCCTTACTCTTCTTTTCCATTGTACTATATACTCCAAATTTTTCAAGGAGATCAGGGTCCGAAAATCAGAAATAACTTGAAATATAGGCTTCTTATAGGTTAGTGAGCACGAATAGGATTTGTACTTCCTATTCCAGCACAAGAAAAGGCACTTGCTTTTATGAAAACACTTGTTTTGCTCATTTCTTTAATGCGTTTGTGGTGGCGTACGACCTCCGTCACCACCAAGACACAATATCATGGCGCTGGAGGAGCCTTTTCGTGCACGTGGATCTATATGATTTTCTTTATGTTTTTATTATGAACTTTTGACCCGCACGTGTTTAAGCAGGTCCTCACTTATTTTCCTCTCCCTTTTAGGCTTCCGGGTAGGTTCTTCCCTCTTCGGGATCCCATTTGTGAAACCCT
Source organism: Lemna minuta (assembly GCA_024174645.1). Lineage (NCBI taxonomy): Eukaryota > Viridiplantae > Streptophyta > Magnoliopsida > Alismatales > Araceae > Lemna > Lemna minuta. The sequence continues at coordinate 1,671,807 of CM044116.1, read as the reverse complement.
TTCTTCTTTGTGAACCTTATTTTCTATGAGTATATTTCAGTTTTGGGTTGTGGGCCTTAAGTGAGGCCTTGATAACATGCAATCTTAACATGATAAAACATGATTATTAATGCAAAATAAGGCATAAAACATTTCATTTATATGCATGTTATCATACTTTGAGTGCATTTCTATCATTTCATGCAAATTTATGTTATAATCTCAAAATGCACTAAATTAGGGTTAATTATGATAAATTAAGGATAAATGATTTTATAACCTATCTTTACTTGAGATTATAAGTGGTTTTCAAAGTTAAATAATAAGAGAAATTATTTTATAAACATTCATTTAAATTTATAAACTTAAAATCTTAAAGAAATGAATGTATTTTTGAAATATAAATTAAATCTCTTATTATTTAAATATTTTGACTTTTTATAATGATAGATAATTGAATTTTAGAGCCAATGAAAAAAAATCTGGATTAATTTAGAGTTGTATTTTGAAAGTTATGATTTTTACAATTTTTAGAGATTTTTTTCCGGATTTTTCTGATTTTATTTTGATTTTTAAATGATTAAAACGATTAAAAAATCGATAAAATGGGGGTCAATATCCGCGCGGGTCCCATGTGGGTGCGACGCAGCACGCAAGGCCACGTGGCAGAGCCACGCGGGCCCACGCGAGCGCCTACGCGGCACATAGGTGATAGGTGGCTCTATGTTTATTTATATATATATATATATATGTTTCGTTATAGTACATATAGCCCTCCGCTTATCGGAGGGGAATTATTAACTTCTCTATTCTTCGGGTCTTATAAACCCGACGATCTTCTCTAATTTATTCCGTGTGGGACTAATCCACACGAGCTTTTTAAATATGCAGGTGACGTGGCTACTTATGGAGCGTTGGATCAAGATGAAGCCTGATCGAGGCGCGTTGATCGCGTGAACCGTGGACCACTGATCATAATCACAGAACGTGCTTTAATTGGAGGGATTATAACGGTCGTGATGAAACGGCGAGGAGCGCATCTCAACCGTTCGATCGCTATCCAAGGGGCGCGATCAAACGCGTTTTATAACGCATATCAACGGTCGCATCCAGACGCTCCATCCACGATCCAATGGTTACGATTTAAACGAAACGGTCCACGATGGACCGTTTCATCGTAACTGTTGATTAAAATAAATCAACGGTTACGCCCAATTCGCTTATAAAAAGAGGCGTTCTTTGACTTTTGTAAGACATTTGAGAAGGATTTCGCTTAATTGACCCATCTAAACCCTTCCTCTCTTGAATCTCTCACTTGTAATCGCTTCTAGACTCGATTTCGCGTTCACGGAGTGTATATAAGTGAGATTTCATCGATCGATCGTGGAGAATTTGAGTTATCTTTCTAAAACCATATTTTCCCTAATTTCTCATCTCAATTCATTGTCCAATTTGATCAATTTCTAAAAGATCTCTCGAAAATACCTTAATTCCCTGTGGATTCGACCCTTATTTACAATTATGTCACTCAATTCATGATTAATTCCCACAATTGGTAAATTAGGCTTTATTTATGACACGAGACCGTGTGAAATCGATTACCTCACTGTCTCGTCTCGTCAGCCCTTTCCACTCTCGGCCCATTTTGGGCTCTATAAAAGGGGATGGGACCCCCCCTCCCCCCACAAACCCTAGCCGTCATTTGAGAAAAGAAAAGGAGTCTCCTACATCTCTAGTGGCTGCTCACGGAAGGCTGGGGAAAGAGTCCAACTGCCGTCGCCGTCGCCGCCGTCACAGCACGCCTCTGTGTCGCCACCGCCGCCGCCGCCGCCGCGACGACCACCACCACTCCTTGCCCCGGCCACGGGTACTTTACCTTTGTCACCGCCGACGCCGCTGTCCCCAAGCCGCCACCACTGCCGCCGCCGCGACGACTGCCACCACTCCTTGCCCCGGCCACGGGTACTTTACCGTTGTCACTGCGGACGCCGCTGTCCCCAAGCCGCCGCCGCCTCCGGACCTCAGCACTGCCATCCCCTCCAGGCTCCATCTCCTCCACCACTTCCCCGTTCTCCCCCATCAGCCCTTGCTCTGGCGAGCTCCCTGCCTTCCTCAAGCTTCCTCTTCCCGTCGCTCACGCTCTCACCACTCCCCGTCGGACCATCTCCCGTTGCCTCTGCGCATCCTCACCGTTGCCCCGATCTCCCTTTCTCCATCTTCCAGATCGCTCCACGATCCCCTCTCCGTCCTCCGGTAAACCTCCCTGCCACTGCCCGTCTCCTCTCCTGAAATCCCGTCGCCGACCTCACCTCTCCGAATTCTGAACCTGCCTCTCCCCGTACTCCTTTTTTTTTCCTTCCCCGCTTCCCAACATCCGCCTGAAATCTGCCTGAAATCCGACGGTTTCAGCTCCCCTGCTCCCTCGCCCGGTTTTTCCCTTGCCATCTTTGCGCTACTCCCGCTTCCCCTTCCCTTCTCGATCTCACCTTCACCCCACTGGGAACTCAATCCCAAATCCCGTCACCCAGCGAACCTGCCAAAGTTCCTATTGAGCATCCACACCCCGTCCCGAAATTCATCGTCAAGTATCCGTCGCCCATCCTCTCTCCCCTCCCGACTTCGTCTTCCCTCTCCTGACGCCCAGATTCCCTTTGCACCAAATTCCGTCGCACCCGCAAGTCCCGATTTCCACGGAATTCCCCGATTTTCCCTCTTCCCGACCAAATTCCTTACCCCGCAACGTCGCCCACTTCTTCCCCACGATCCGCCAATCCCCTTCCCGACCGAATTCCCCCCCGAACTCCGACCGTCCACTCAATTGCCACCAAATCTCCCATCCATTTCTAACCCGTTATTCCGCCAAACTCCTCTCCGTCTTCCCAATTGTCACCCCTGTGAATTCGTGATCCATCTCATCTCGGATTCCCTCCCCCGTCGTCTTGTACCTCCGCTCGTTGTACATCCCCACCTGTCCCACGCTGGGATCCGCGACCTCCCTCCGGAATTCCCATCGGAACTCACTGTGAGGGTCAGTCGGAACCTCCCCCTCTTCCCTCTCTCTCTCCCCACCTACATATCCCGTTCACCTTCCCGATTCCTTACCCGAGTCTCGCCGATTCCCTTCCGTGTCCACCCTACAGATATTCCGAGTCCCTGCCGAGAATTCGCCAAGCATCCCTCTCACCTCTCGATCGCGAGCTGAGTTCGCTCAAGCCGTCTATTCCGCTTGGTCTGGACGTACCTCTCCTCGGCTCCACCCAGTGCAAACGAAGATTCCTGCCATACATCCTCGTGGCCGCCGTGGCGGGAAATAAATTGCATTGAGACGAATTGCCGTCTTCTCTTCGCGCCCGTCGCCTATCGAATTCACATTGTGGAGGTCATCCCGTGCCTGTCGCACGTATCCAGAAATCCTCCGTGCTTCCCACCTGCTCGCCGTCGATCACCTCCCATACATCTCCAGGTAGTTTTCCCGGAGGAAATACCTGATCTGGGACTTGCGCTGCCGCGACCTGCCAACTGCATCTCCTTCTCTCCCCGATTCCGTGCCATCACCCCCTCCCCAACTCCGGTTTTTCCGTCCGCGCCCACACCTCCCCGACCGGCCCAAATTCCTGTTGCCCCACTTTCCTCGCCGCCCAATCGGATCCTCACCACCGTCCGTTCGATGTTCCCCTACTCCAACGCCACCGTCCAGACGAATCCCCTTCACCCTGCGGGTTTCATCAGGCCGCTCAATCCCTTCCTCCCCGACGATCTCCCCCTTCCCCTCTCTCTTTCCGTGACCATCCGATTCCCACCCACAATCCAACCGAATTCGCTCCTTTTCCCTGCGGAATTCGTCCATCCATCCTCCAGCGTTCACGGCTCTGCCTCCTCCCCCCGGTCAACGATTTCCCGGCCATTCCCAGTCTACACTACGCAAGCATTCCGTGACCTCCTCCAGTTGACCACTCAGGTCCCCTGCTGACCCCACCCCGTCAACGTCCCTGTTGGCCACTTCCCGCCAGTCGGCTCCTGAACATCCCGTCCCCCTATCGCCCTACGCCCACCGCGCTTCTCGGCCCACTCCCGTACGCCCGCTGCTCGCCCGCCTCGTTCCTGTTCAGATCACATGTTCTGCCCGTGTGCCCGTGCACTCCACCGGTGAACATCTTCCACCCCTCTATTCGTGCCGGGTTCCGCCGCGACCTCGACGTCGTCAATTCGGCGCCAGTTCTGCCGACCGCCCGTGTCACGTACGAACGATCTCCTTCATCATGACCGACAGGGCAGACACCCCGCAGGTTAGCTTCAACCTCCTCATTTTAAAGTTCAATTACTTTTCAAAATGTTTCCTTTACTCGTCTCCACCGTCGTCGGACGACATAGGTAGGGTAGAGTAGATATAGGCTCAAGAATTCTCACGCGTACGTCAGGTCTGGTACTGAGCGTGAGCGGCAGCTTCAGCTACTCCACGACGAGCTACTCTACACCTCCAGACGTAGCTCGAGAGGATCTCACCCTAACCATCATCGCGAGTTTCCTCGGGTTACACGGAGTTGATTTCGCTGACTAACACGCCTGCCTGCACTTAGGTTTAGGATTAGATATCATATTTAGGGTGTAGGACTCGCTTACCTGTAGGTTAGGCTTGACCACCCTATCTTCAGCTAGCCTCAGTCCCATTGATCAGGCACGAGGGTTCTCACAACCGTGTCCTGCATCAGCTTGTACAGAAGGGTTCTCCTAGTACAAATGTACTTGACTTTTTATCCTCCTTTTCAAGTCAATCTGAGATCAAATAGTCAACACTAGTCTTTAACCACCTAAATCATGGCTACGGCTTAGGAAATAAAAATTTAATGAAATAATGGCTGGAAGTTTTAAAAGAGTACCTATTAGAAAAGATTGCTTGCTTTTGGGCTGCACATGGATTAAGCTGGATGTGGCAAAGGCAAACTAAGAAGAACATTCTAGATATGTAGAATCTATGAACTTGGCCCAAAAAATGGAACACATATGCCCAATGATAAGAGTTAGTGAAATTAATGGTTAACATACAAATGCAGTAACAAAAATTGGCGAGCCAATCGGAGGAGGATGATGTCAATTTCAAAGTCCAAAAGATGCCTTGATGCATACCTTCTTTCTCTTGCATTCCTCCTAAGTACCATTTTCAATGAAAATTCAATTAGTTTTTTAATCTCTATCTTTATGTCTCATTATCTTTCTCTATCTCTCCATCTCTCCCTCATATCAATTCCCCTGGCTCCAACGTATGCTATAATTTAAATCTTCCAACTGTTTCACCCCCTCAAGAAGAAGGTTTTTCCATGGTTGTGTCACTAAAAAGTGATGGAACTTGAGTATGCATCATGATTCATCAGTATAATAAGTTACATAAGACAAAAGTAAACTCGTACTTCGATTCACCAGATGATTCTTCATCGTAGTAGATTTATGTAGTAGAGAATAGACTTCTTGAATATCCCCAAGATAACCTCTTGATCTCTAGAAGAAATGAGATTCTATCTAGAGGGTTATAAATATTGGTTTACTTAAGTAAACTATGGCCTCCTATTTATAGAGATGAGGAGAGCTTAAGCCTCTAATTAGTCATTATTTAGCTCATTAATGACTAATGACTAATTTAATTATCTATACACATAATTAACTTCCACACACATAAATGATATCTTAATCCCCATATTAAACATAATTGAATCACTTAAAGAGATTAAATGATGACTAATATACACTAATACATAACTATGTCCACTTAATAGAGATTAGACCTATCTCCCACTGGGACAAGGTATGTATAATTGAATATTTTGTATTATTATTCAATGAAGTCAAACTTATTGCTATCATTTAAAAACTTTCTCATCAATCTTATCAATCATCAAATCAGAAACGAACCAAGGGGATTTTCGTCACATTAAGTGTAACTAAACCCAAAAAATGATCATTTATACTGATCGAATGAATGACATAGATTGTGGGTGGATGTGTAGCATGGAAATTACTTGAAACATGATACAGACATGTACATTTTCAACTTAGTCCTCTAAATTTTGAAAAGAGATCAACTGAAATTTTGTTCATAATGGTAAAATCTGATTATTAAACAGTGTGTTTGTTACATAATAAGCATACAATATACACCAAACTCTCATTGAAATTACATATCTTCATATGATGTCAGGCTCATATAAGAAGTATGTTCGCGAAAGACTGCAGCCGTTAGTGCTTTAGTGAGTGGATCTTCTATCATGGAGTTTGTACCAATGTGCTCAATAGATAGTTGACCATTTTGAACTTGTTCTTTAACAACCGGATACTTGATATCTATATGTTTAGATTTCTTCAAGCTCCGATTGTTATTGGCAAACATAACAGCTTAAGTGTTCTTTCAACTCGTTGAACTACCTTTAAATTTGTCGCACATTCTTCAGCCAATTGGCATGATTTGATACTTCATAGCATGCTATATATTTTGTTGTCATAGTAAAAGATTCTATAAGTACTTTTTTGGCACTTTTCCATGAGATAGCTCTTCTAGCTAGCAAATAAATATAGCTTGAAGTTGATTTTTCTGCTATCAATGCATTTAGCAAAATCAGAAATCTAAATACCCAATGATTTCTCGTCATTATAATTTTCTGTAGATGAGCATATAATTCGTTGTCCTTTTTAAATATCTCAAAACTCGTTTTGCTGCCTTCCAATGTGCCATACCTCAGTTACTCATGTATCGACCCAAAACCCCACTATATAAGTAATATCTAGTCGTGAACAAACTTGAGCATACATAAGACTCCTAACCACTTGTGTGTATGAATGTTTTTACATCTCTTGAATTTCTAATGTATCTTTTAAACATTGATTGAGATTTAGTTTATCTCCATTAGCAATTGGGGTATCTAATGGTTTATAATCCTGCATACCATATCTTTGAAGAAGCTTTTCAATATAACCCTTTTGTGACAACCCTAAGATATTTTTAAGACGATCTCAGTAAATTTGAATGTCCAAAACATAAGAGGCATTACCAAGGTCCTTCATCTCAAAGTTATTTGACATAAATTTCTTGATATCACGTAACAAGTTTAGATCATTAGTGGCAAGCAAAATATTATCCACATATAATACTAGAAAAATATATTTGCTCCCACTAAACTTATAATATTTACATTCAAAAGTATGATTTATCACAAAACCGACTAAACTAATGATTTTATGAAATTTGTGATACCATAGACGAGGAGATTGTTTCAGTACATAAAGAGATTAGACCTAACAAAAATACATATCTATGTCCACTTAATAGAGATTAGACCTAACAAAAAGATCATAGAATCTCATGTTATCTCGTTTTCCTTCGAAAATCAGCACTAAATTTTGCTTCTTCAAGAGATATAACCATCAAGGAATGATGGCATGCCCTCTAGGATAATGATATCATACATTAGAAGTATTGTTGAGGCTCAAGTGAGGTAGATTCTTCACATCTGATGAGACAATATAATGATTAAGAGAGAGAAAATTATAGAGAGAGAAACCTTGTCTCTCTTGCACGACACGCATTCATGATGTTTCAAGGAAGCTTCCTCAGAAAGCTACTAAGATCAACGAAAAGTCTTGCATCTCTCAGGGTACAGAAAGTCAACGGTCACCCACAAAGAGGGGCATATCGCAATTCAACGTATTTCCCGAACGAATAGACCAGCAAGAAATCTGTCAATCTCAACGAGTAACTCCAGCAAGAAATTTTTCACGTTGACCTGACAGTTAACTACCTCAAATGTGTGAGAAGGGGAAGGAAGGGTAGCAAGTAGTATGCTTTGGAGGATGTTCTTAAATGAAACCGGATGCTGTTGAAAACCGAGATCGTATCAATATCATTAAAATACTTTGTATTGCTTCTGCGAGGAATGTCTTACAGTGCAATTCCATTTAACAACTGCAAGTGACGACTACAGGAAAAGAAGAGGAAGCTTCCTTCATGAAGAATCAGATCATATTCATAAGAACTGCGCAAGCTGAGCAAATTTTTTTCATAAGCCACCCACTGATCTCCCGGAAATGCAATCCACAATCAAGATGAAGGAGAGAAAACTCGGATCATCTCTGGTTTCCCTCTTCTTCATTGTTTGTGTTATGCAGGGTAGTCCGGGAAGCTTTGTGGTATCACAGAAACCGCCAACTTCTATTTCTGTGGGCGTCGTCCTGGATTCAGAATCATTAGTTGGTAGGACGAGTGAGCCGAGTATTTCGTTGGCCTTGGAGGATTTCTATATCTCTCACCCGGATTACAACACCCGGCTTCGGCTACTTTTCAGAGACTCGAAGAAGGATATCATTGTAGCTGCTTCCGAAGGTAAGCAAGCTGCAACAGTCGAATTTCAGGGTTTTGCGTCTTATTTTTTCTACTTTTTATTCCTAAAATAATTCGGCCTTCCGTTGAGTTCTTACTGAGTTGGCTCTTGCTTCTTGTCAATTGGGTAGAAGTGGATCTTGCGAGTTTCGATTCCTCTTAGTTGTTTCCAATTCACAGATTTTTTTTGCGGTATTCTTGAACTTCGTCGTGCTTGAAAGTAAAAACTATGCCGCTAAAACTTTTGATTTTAGGGGTTTCTATCTGTTCTCGGGGAACCAAAGTGTTTTGCGGTCCATGCGATGTGGATAGGTTAATATACAGATCCGGAGAGAGAGATTCTTGTTTGGCTGTTTATGATAGAGAAAGAGGGTATAGTCCCCTAGACGGCGCAATCGAGGTCGTCGGCGTTGGGCGATGTCCGGTAAATACACGGGCACGGCGACTTCTAGACCGGCCCTACATTCTCCCTGGCCCCGCTCTTAGAGTAGGCGGATCCAGGGATCAATGGCATCAGGGGGTCGATTATTTACTGAAAAAAGAATAAACTATAAAGAATATAGATTTAAGAGAGAGAGAAAACGCCATGAAAAGACGGGATGACAGAGAAAGTTCTCTGTTCCCACATAATCCCGCCCGGTCTCCGTCTTCTTCTGCCAGTTCCCTCTCCCTTGCCGGCTCTCTCTCTTCCCTCCTACCTGGAGCCTGTCTCGATCTATTTCTCCGCTCCCTCCAGCTCTGTCTCTCTTTCACACCTGCTGCCTTCCTCCCCTTCTACCGTTTCTCTCTCTCTCTCCTGCTACAAGGTCGGCTAATCATCACCACGACACCGCCCGTCCTCGCCCGTCCTCGCCCGTCATCGTCTTACATTGGGTAGAATTGTATCTTGTGAGTTTCGATTCTTCTTAGTTGTTTCCAAATTGCAGTTTTTTTTTTGGGGTATTTTTTTACTCCGTCATGCTTGAAAGTAAAAACTTTGCCGCTCAAAGTTCTGACTTTAGAGGTTTCTATCTGTTTCGGGGAACGAAGGTGTTTTGGGGTCGATGTGATGTGGATAGGAATGTTATGAGAAAGAGAGATTCTTGATTGGCTGTTTGGATGTTATGAGAGAGAACGAGGGGTTTGGCTTTTTAGGTTGTAGAACCAAAGAATAGTTGGCGAGAGAAAGAAAGAGGGTGTAGTCTCCTAGAGAGGACCCCGCGCGCACATCTCGGCGGGGTACTATAGCACTCGCCATGTGTGCGCCACGGCATTAGCTAAAGACATTTGAGAATTTCTTTCTTCCTCCAAAGGGTTATAAGTGAGTTTTGAGTGGTTTTACTGCATTCCTTCTCTTCTTTCTTATTCTTCTCTTCTTTTGAGTGTTTATGTGCATTTGTGAGTGTGCTAATCATCTTTTGGAGTGATCGTTGAGGTGATCAGCAGCCAACACCCTCCAGCTCTCTGTCTCTCTCTCACCTTATTCATTCCTCTTCTTCTACCATTTCTCGCTCTCTCTCTCCTGCTTCTAGGTCGGGTAATCATCACCATGACATCGCCCATCCTCGACCCGTCCTCGCCCATCATCGTCTGAGAACAAAAAAAAATTTACCCCGCCTGTATCTGTGCATTGACCTTGTTAGAGTAATCACACAAGTTATTTTATTTTAGTTAAAAATTCTAAATAAATTACAGTTTTAATATGCTCACAATATATATTTAGTTATGATTTAATGTATATTTCTCTCTCTTTTCACGCTTTGCAAAATTTGACATCGACCAGATTCCCTCTCCAAGTTAATCCACAAAAGGCTGACTTCAATGATTTCACGTCATCCCTCTCTAACTCTCTCTCTCTTGCTTTCTCCCTCTCTCCCCCTTCCCCTTAGGCTACAGTTTGAGGCTAGAGATGACATGGAATTCCCATGAGAGCAGAGTAAGAGAGACAAACAGTGAGAGACACACACACGCCGAGAATGGATGTTAGCCGTCTTTGATAAAGATCGATTCCAGCTTAATACTCGGTAAAGTCTTAGACTTTTTTTTTCTTTTGTCCTAGTCTTGTATGGCCAACTGGATGAGTACCGGGTTTTCCCCAAGAAAACATAGGTCAGGGGCAATCACGGTCAGTATGAATTTTTCCTTGAAGATCTACTTGATTCCATTCAGAATACAAATAGGATAGGGTATGGAAATTAATCGTCTTATTTGGTTCAGAAATGGCCGTAATAGCTTGGAGCCTGTTGATGCGCTTAAAATTCATAAGTTATATCTGATTTTAATAGAGTTAAAAAAATTATAACTGATTCACAACTCTTTTCTAAGTTAGTTAAAAGAGTTAAAAAATTTATCTTTTGGATATCGTTCAGGTTAATTTTATCTCAAGTTTGCCTTGTCACTTTCATGTGATTGACATTCGTTAAACTGAATTGAATTGACTTTTTTATTTAAGAGCTTGAGAAATATCTGATTTTAATATGTTTTATTGCCACTGCAGCTCTAGACCTTATAAAAAATGTCCATGTTCAGGCCATCATCGGCCCCTTATCATCATCCCAAGCAGATTTCCTGGTGAATCTCGGAAACAAGACAAGAGTGCCGATAGTCTCCTTCTCTGCCACGAGCCCATCGATCTCCCCGGCTCAGGTACCTTATTTTGTGAGAACAACTCAAGACGACTCCCTCCAAGTAAAATGCATCGCGTCTATCATCAAGCTCTATGGATGGAGAGATGTAGTCCCCATTTACGAAGACACTCGATACGGCGCTGGAATAATACCATATCTGGTCGATGCTATTGAAGAAATTGACGGCCGAATCCCATACCGAAGCGTCATTGAATTATCTGCCTCGGATGACCAGATTAAACTAGAGCTCTTCAAACTGAAAACTATGTCAACTAGAGTGTTCGTTGTACACATGTCCTCTAGGTTTGGAGCTCGTTTCTTCCAATTCGCCAATGAGCTGGGAATGGTCGACGATGAATATGTATGGATTCTGACTGATGGGATAACCAACATGATCGATTCAATGGAGTCTTCAACTTTAGAGTCAATGCAAGGAGCTCTTGGGATAAGACCTTACGTGCCCAAATCAGCGAAACTGGTGAACTTCACCCGTAAATGGAGAAATAAATATTTGCCGTCAAACCCGGATGATTTCGTCATATCTCCAAACATTTACTGCCTTCGAGCATACGATACAGTTTGGGCATTAGCGATAGCCGCAGAGAAACTGAACTTAACAAAAATTGGCTTCCAGAAATCGGAGATTGGAAGCAACTCAACAGACTTGGGAATTCTCGACATATCGCAACTGGGTCCAGAATTTCTGAGGAACATCATGCGTGTAAAATATGAAGGTCTCGCAGGAGAATTTCTACTCTCGAATGGGGAGCTTCAGTCTTCTGTTTTTGAGATCATTAACGTTAACGGCAAGGCAGCGAGGGAAGTGGGATACTGGGAAGAGGGGAAGATATCAAGGTCACCAAGCTCTAGACTTGTAAGCTCTGCAGGAGAACTGCCAATCATATGGCCAGGAGAGATTAGCTCAGTTCCAAAGGGTTGGGTCATACCCACAGGTGGAAAAAAGCTCCAAGTTTTCGTACCGAGAAAAAATGGGTTTAAGGAGTTTGTGACTGTGAAGAGAAATCCCGATACCAATCAGACGGAAATATCAGGTTTTTGCATTGATGTTTTTGATGCGGTAATGAGGAACATGCCTTACAGTGTTCCATACGAGTATAAGCCTGATGGTACTGACGGGGAGACTACACTATCTTACAATGACTTGGTAAATGGCATTGCTGAGCAGGTACTCATTGGTTTTGAGTTGTAATATTTATTCCTATTTTATTTATTTAATCATTTTGCACTCTGGAAATGCAGAGGTTTGATGTGGTAGTCGGGGATGTGACAATATTATTTAATCGATCAAAAACGGTGGATTTCACTTTACCCTTCACTGAATCTGGATGGACGATGGTTGTCAAGGTAAAGAGAGACGATAGGAGTGGATGGATCTTCATCAAGCCATGGAAGAGCGATCTCTGGACTGCAAGCTTTCTGTTCTTCGTCTTCACAGGCTTTGTTGTCTGGATAATCGAACACAGAGTGAACCCAGACTTCAGAGGTCCACCACATCAACATGTCGGCAGAAGTTTCTACTTTACGTTCTCAACAATGGTTTTCTCCCATAGTAAACTCCTTAACCCGCTTCTTATTTGCAATAAAAATCTGTATTAGATAATCATGTATTATTTCTTTCAGGGGAGAACGTGGTGAGCAATTTATCAAGGATTGTGATTGTCGTATGGATTTTCGTCGTCTTGATCCTGCAGTCCAGCTTTACAGCTAATTTGGCATCTCTTCTCACTGTCCAGAAGCTGAAGCCGGAATTCACTGATGTTCATGAGCTTTTGAGAAGCGGGCAAAGTGTTGGTTATCAGGAAGGCTCCTTCATCGTTGATCACCTGAGGAGCATGGGTTTTGAGGAGAGCAAGATAAAAAAATATGAGAATCCTGATGAGTATGCGGAGGCATTGTCTAAAGGAACTCGTAACGATGGAGTTGCAGCTATTTTTGATGAGATTCCCTACATCAATGTGTTTCTCTCAAAGTATTGCTCCGATTATACCATGGCTGGCCCCGTATTCAAGGCAGATGGCTTTGGATTTGTGAGTACCTTTCCCTTCTTTTATTTTTACTTTGACTTTTCTCCCTCATTTATGCCCTAAACTTCTGATAAAGACAACTGTCGGGAGATAGTGAAAAGGTTTCAAATATAACCTTTTTATGGATGAATGGAAATCTACAGGGTTTGGACTTCTTATTCCGGCATCAACAAAAAGTACTCTGTTTTAGAAAAACTAGTTTCTCTCTGGATTCTAAGGGTTCTGCTGAACCGCCCTTCTTCAGATTTGGATCAGCCTTTTCTTCTTTTTCATTGAAATTGACGCACCTGATTTCTGATAGATGTGAGGGTTCGGAATATTATAGAAGGATACCAATTTCAGTTTTGTATAAACCTATTTTTATGAAAACCAATTCTGTCATGTTTCTAATGGTTTTTACTATATTCTCTTATTTATTTTTATACATTTAATTTTGCTGGTTTATTTGAAATTTCAAATTTCTAAAAGACAGAAAGAGTAAAATTTAGTATGAGCACAAGTAGGACTTTGACTTTTTATTCCGGCGTGAAAAAGATGTGCTGGTTTTTAAAAGCCTCATTTTTTATGGGTGATTCGGAAGTTTCTCCTTTGGGTTTCGGACGGGAGATAGTGAAAAATATTTCTATTCTTGCACATTTAATTGACATTTTTTTCTCTTTTACGAGATAAGGGCGAGGGAATAGAATGGATATTTATATTTATCCTTATGATGTCTCAGACAGAAAGGATATGATTTTAACTTCTTATTTAACAGTGTAATAAAAGGCTCATGTTTTTTCCCTAAAACTTATTTCCCTCGTATTTGTGAAGGTTTTTCCTAAGCGCTCTCCTTTGGTGAGAGACGTCTCGTCTGCCATTCTGCAAACTACCGAAGGAGAGAAGATGACCGACATTCAGAAGGCATGGTTTGACAGCAAAGCCAGTTGTTCTAGTGAGACTAGCCAGTTCAGTTCTACCCGTCTATCTCTAAAGAACTTTGCAGGATTATTCTATATCACTGGGGCAGTGTCCGTGGCTGCACTCTTATGCTTTATATGTCAATTCTTCTACACGAGTTGGGGAAAGGTTACGCCCGAAGAAACGCCCAAGGGTCTGATATCTCAGGCAAGCGCGTTTGTAAAGCAGTTGGATATGAGGGATCCCTCTAGTATTCAGAGATCTGCGCAACATGCTGAAAACACGTCGAGTAGAGAGGAGTCCCAGAGGGGGGACCTTGAACAAGGAATCTCACCAAGTGCCGACAACCAAAATACCCATGGTTCAGTTTCCAATGAAGACAAGGATTCCTCGTCTGCTTCCAGAGGATGACGGCGACGCCGAGCTTGTAATTCCTGTATATTAAAGAAAATTTTAAAAATATAGGAGTTTCTTTGGAGGAGATTATTAGGAATATTAAAAATACTGCACCATCTTCTGTAAATACTAGTGGCAAGAGCTGTTATGTATAGAAGCTAATGTATAAAAGATAAGTAGCCTTGTCTGTGCCAGAGTTCTCTTATTTCTCTTGTACTCTTCCTTTCAGTTTCTGTTTCTGTTGAATACAGCCGCCATTTTCATGCTTCTGTGGAATCGCTTGTACTGCTATTCCAGTTTAGTAGTCTTCATCCATCTCTACTATCAAGGGCGAACTTCAGGCACTTAATTGTAGGAACCATCTTCTAAAACCAGCCCAAGAATACTCTATTTCTTTCATTAATTGACAAATCTTAAATTGTTGGCATTCAATCTAGATTTTTTTTATGTGTTTGCCTCTTTTATTCCTTTGAGTGCTTACAAGATTGCTGTCATCATGAAATTTACCGGGGTTAATTTAGAATACATACTGAATAAACTGGGAATGATTTGACTGATATTTGTATAGAAGAGGCAATTTTATCAGAGATTCATTGTTTTCGCCTGTTTATGGATCAGTTTATATCTATGGGATTTGGAGCTCATGATCGAACATCAAACAGAGTTTCCCTCTTTCTCAAAAACAACTTCGCCATGTCAGAAAAAGGGTTTTTCATGAGTGCTCTTATTGATTTACCTCTGAATTTGTGGCTGCCTTACTCTTCTTTTCCGTTGTACTTTATACTTCAAACTTTTCAAGGAGATCAGGGTCCAAAAATCAGAAATAACTTGAAATATAGACTTTTGATAGGTTGGTGAGCACAAATAGGATTTGCCCTTCCTATCCCAGCACTAGAAAAGGCACTTGCTTTTATGAAAACACTTGCTTTGCTCATTTATTTCATGTGTTTGTACAGAAGTGTTCTCCTAGTGCACATGTAATTGACTTTTTTATCTCCTTTTCAAGTCAAACTGAGGTCAAATGGTCAACACTAGTCCTTAACCACGTAAATCATGTAAACTCATCTATGCATGATTAACATGCATAAAATAGATTATCCACTAAAAAATATACTTATTTTGTAATTTTATTTGACTTTTTAAATATAAGTAATAAGAGAGAATAATTTTATGTAACTCATCTATTTTTCTAATTTTATTTTCCTAACAAGATGAGTGTATTTTTGAGTTAAAATTCTATTATCGTATTATTTCTAAAATTAAAATGCATAGAATGATAAATTATTTAATTTATGATCAAACAAAAAATTAGATTAAAAAGGAGTTGTATTTTGAAAGTTATGAATTTTCTTATTTTTAGAGTTTTTTTAGATTTTTTATGAATTTATTTTGAATTATTTTATATTCATTATAAACTAAAATAATTAAATATTAATATTTATAAGTGAGGGCTGACATGATAGTTGACGTGAAAAATGCACTTGAATGCCTTCACAAGGACTATGCATGTGCCATGTGTCGCATATGTGGCGCACATGTGACACGTGTTTTAGCAAACATCATTAGCACTAAGTTCCCTTAAATAGGTCAATTTTATTTCATAAGCCCACAAGCCCTTACATACTCGTCACATTCCCTCTATGTTTTCAATGTGGGACTATTTGTCCTTTATTTTTATTGTAGGTGACATGACGCAATGAGGAGCATCTTATTTTTCTAATTTAATTCTTCTTCATGGTGATTGATCGTGTAGTGAATCCTAGCCATCAATCTGAGTTATAACGATCAGAATTTGAAGCACCTCTATTAAATCAAACACATTGGATCATGATCAAACAGATGTGATTCGGCTACACTCTCACTTCGCATGGATATGTGGTATGATTTTGGCACTCCAATGAAGATCTAACAGTCACGACTTAGCCATAATGATTCGCCTCTTTGGATTCCATCACGACCTTTAATCTCATAAAGGAGAAGATCTGACAGTCATGACTTAGCCATAATGATTCGTCTCTTCAGATTCCATCGCGATTGTTATTCTCATCTAGGAGTAGATTTAATAGTCATGCCCGATTTTGTAATGTTGTAAATTCTCTTTCTTTAACAATGTATGCATTCT
>CM044116.1:1620866-1654900 GCA_024174645.1 Lemna minuta | reverse complement strand
AAATGATTTGAGAAGGGTATGCTTGTGTTAGTGCAGGTACTGATGGATTGATAGATTGACCTTTGTGGACTTCAGAACGCAGACATTGCTACGAATCAGAACTAGATTTCCTATTCTATAATATGCTATTAAAACATTTAAATAAGAATTTTTGAAGATAGGATTTAAATCTTCGTAGAACCATGAATTATCCTTATCAATTCATGTTATTTTTATTTATTTGCTTAATTTTACATCAATGTTTTTTTAGAACATCAATGTCAGAAGTATTCATTGATAAAAATATACCATTATTTCTTTTCTTCTATTATCAATAATGTCTTCTTATATAATGTCTTCTGAGTTTTATTATCGTTTTACTAACCTTTCATATTATGTTATTTTCAGGTAGTCTTTAAATTGTGCATATGTCCAGAAAAACCGATAAAAGCCAAAAACGAAGAAAGCTCTCTCTCTCTCTCTCTCCAACGTGAAAAGAGAATTCAAAAATTAGGTCTTGTGGCTCCAGCAAAAAAGCGATCGAAACTTCCTCTTGTGCTTGTGATTGCAAAGCGATTCTTGGAGCGAACGTGTTCTTCAACTACCTTCAAGATAAACGCATCGAAATCCTCTTCATCAAGCTCTCTCTCTCTCTCTATCTTTCTGTGTTTGTGCGTTTCTAAGGAACGGGGTTTTTGATTTCGTGTTTTTAAGTTTTGGTGTTTCACTTTTTTTTCGGTTTTGTTTCTGATTTCATTTTTCGGTTTCATTTTTTATTTCGGTTTTTGGTTTTGTTTCTGATTTCATTTTTCGGTTTTGTTTTTTTGATTTTGGTTTTCGGTTTTGTTTCTGATTTCATTTTTCGGTTTTGTTTTTTTGATTTTGGTTTTCGGTTTTGTTTCTGATTTCATTTTTCGGTTGTATTTTTTTTATTTCGGTTTTCGCTTTTGTTTCTGATTTTCTATTATCTGTTATCAAATTTTGTCTATTTTATCTATTCATTAAATCTATTATATCATTTCTATATTGTTCTGTTTTATCTATTTCTCTTATATTATTAGAACGTTTTTTTATTATACATATGATTCCCTTTTAATTGCTGTTTTTTTTCGTTTGTTATATCAGTATTTTAGGTGTTTTATTAGTCAATAGTTATGTCTTATTGAATCAGGTAAATCGTGCATTAGAAGAAAATTCAGACAGAACTCTATCAAATTTTTTAATTTTCTAATATTTTAGGTTGAGTTGTTAGTTTCGTTTCCACCTCTTTCTTGGAATAAATAAATCTAGTTTAATCTATATTAGCATCCTGATATTTTCTATTTTACTGAATCATAACATTGTTGATACTACTTTTTGAAATTAGCAAGCAAATTGAATCAATACTGCATCAAGGTGTGGTTCAAGGTGATAGTCCTCAAGGTACACAGTTTTTCTTGTTTAAAGTGTTTTGTGTAATATACATATATCTTCTAATTTATTGTTTTAGATATTTCAGTCTAATCATAAATTTTCAGGATTGTGAAACATCATCAAGGTGAGATTAATAGGTAGTTAATTTTAAAAGAAGAATTGTTTGTATGGTTGCAATATTTTCTAACATATTCAAGGGAGAAGATCATTGAAGTCAAAAAGTCAAAGTCAGCAGAAAGTCAAAGTGATCAAAAAGTCAAAGTCAACAGTAGTAGTCAAAGCAAACAGAAACAGTCAAAGTCAACCAGAGAAAGTCAAAATCAACATCAGCAAATCAGGGGGTTATATTAATTTGTTTTTATTTTTAATAAGTTTTAAAATATTTCTCTTGTTACATCATTTGTTGTAGTTTGTTCTAATTATTTTAGTTTGTTTAAATATTTTCTTTACAGCTTTCTATTTTATAAGTTTAATTAAAGTAATAAGGCAATTACACATACCATCACACTTAAGGTGGACTCTTGGTAAGTCGTAGTTACCTGTGAGGGTAAGGAGGAGATTCCTTGGAAATCATTGTGAGTCAAGAAAACTCTATGGAGTTAACTAGATAGTCAACTCGAGGGATACTTATTCTTCACTTTGCAAGATGACTCGAACTCGAGGACCAGCAACTTACTTGGTGCGTGCGTGGATCGGTGCCGAGACGCGGTGACTACAGAGGGGCAGGCCAACCCGAAAGAGAGTAGGGAGCGGCGCGTGGAGCTCTGGGAGTCAACCCGGGGGACGGGACAAGCGGAGGGGTACCGAAGGACGGCGGCGAAATAAGGTCACTAACCGAGAGTGTGAGGGAGTTAGATCGAAAGATCGTGTAGAACTTTTGATCTGTTAATCCCGGCCAGCTAGTAGTTACTACTAGGGGATTAAAAAAGGGTGAGGAGAGACTCTAGGGGGACTGTCTCCTCCTGGGGCTGGCGCAGGGGTCTAGAACCCTGTCCAGTATAAAAAATTTAGCCTACGAGTGACGTGAGAAAGTTGAGAGATAATCAACAAATTGAAAAAGAAATTAGAATAACATAAAGGTAGAAAAAGAAACTAATTCACCCCCCCCCTCTTAGTAATTTTACCATCTCATTAGGGAATTTCAGAATTGAGGTGAGAAATTAGGAAAATTGATAATTTTTTAGAAAGAAGACTCTAAAACAAATGCATGGAATCAAAAATCATTTAATTTAGATTAATATTTGTGAAGAAATAAAGGAGAGAAATAAAGAGAGAAAATTTGATCGCGAAGATAGAGAAAACAACTAAATTTTATAAAATTAAACTAATCTACACATCAAAATTAAAATCCAATGGAATAAGATAAAAAATTAAGAAGAAAACACATAATCTAACATGAACTTGCACTTGAAATGATCCAATTTATCGTCTGATCAAGGGTTTTCATTTTGCGTTTTGAAAACAAAACTTCAAAGTTCAAGCGGCGAATTCTTACTTCTCCCTCGATGAAATATTAATTTCAAACACTTTGTGCACACAAAAATGAGCTTAAACTAGGAAGAAGCCAAGAGATTCAAGAATTATGGTATCTGACAAAATGAATTTGTGCGATTGTTAAAACACACAAACTCGTGTCAAAATAAGTTCTAAATTCACCAATTTAAAATTAAATCACTAATTAAAGAGTATAGTGGTGAATAAGGGCCGAATATATGGGGAAATAAGGGAAATTTTGAGATATCTTTTAAATTCAATTAAATCAAACAATGAATTGAGGTGATAAATTATGGATTTTAGTATGTTAAGAAAGATAACTCCAACACAAATCCACAGAATCAAAAATCACTGAATTTGGATGATAATTCACGGAGAAATTGATATTTGAAATTGAGAAAGAAATTCGATCAAGAAAAATGATAAAAACATAAATTAAATAAAAAATTAACTTAATCTATGCTTCGAAATTAAAATCTAATGCTACAGGACAAAAGATTAGGATGAAAACACATAATCTAACCCAAAGTCGCGCTCAAAATGATCCAATTAATTGTTAGATTCAAGGCTATTCATTACGTGATTTTGAAAACAAAGTTTGGCGTTCAAGTGATAATTTCTTCCTATTCTTTCAACTAATTCTTGATTTCAAACACTCCTCGGACGCAAAAGTGAGTCTAGAAGAAGTTGAAATCAAATGATTCTCTGATTGTAGTGTATAAACAATTCGATTTGCTAAAAAAGTCCAAGAACAGTCTCTCTATCGAAGAACATTTCAATTTTATAGGCAAATTTGGGTGCTACCGTTGGAGGCGTCGTTTCGATTTGATCAACGGTTGTGATTAAATGTCATTTCGTGAAATGTCGTCTTTAAGTTTCATCCATTCGATCTTCATAGAACGATTGGGATGAGTCCTCATGTCCATCAAGCGCATTTAATCTTGACGTTTATAACTCCCCAAATGAGCAGTTGAGATTAAATCATCTTTAAATCAAATCGTCGCCTAATCAAAGGCCACCACTTAAACCCCCCCCCCCCTCCTCAAGTACGTGACATCCGACAATCGCAATTTAGCCATGTGATCAAAAGCGTCTCATTATGCAAGGTCACTGATAACATGATAATTAGACATGATAATACATGATTATTGATACATATTAAGGCATAAATGATTTCAATCCTATGCATGTTATCATATTTATGAGTATTTATCTCTCATTCTATGAAAAAGTCATTATAATCTCAAAATAATTTAAATTAGGGTTAATTATGATGAATTAAAGATAAATAATTTTATAACCTATCTTTACTTAAGATTATAAATAGTTTTTAAAGATAAATAATAAGAGTAATCATTTTTATAAATATTTACTTAATTTTCTAAAGTTAAAATCTCAAAGAAGTAAATGTAATTTTGAAAAATAAATTAAAACTCTTGCTATTTATTAATTTTGACTTTTTAGAATTATAGATAATTAAATTTTGGATCAAATGAAAGAAATTTGGATTAATTTGGAGTTATACTTTAGGGATTTTTTTCAGTTTTTTCTGAATTTATTTTCAATTTTTAAAGTATTAAAAACAATTAAAAAGGCAAAAAGGGGTTTATTATTTGCGCGGACCCACGTGGATGCGACGTGGCACGCAAGACCACGTGGCAAAGCCTCGCGGACCCACGCAAGCGCTTGCGTGGCGCGGAGGAGACACATGTGTATATATATTTACTCGTAATATAGGGTTATAGTACATATAAGCATCCGTAAGTCAGATTTAAGCTAACGCTTAAGTCCGTCGCACCTTTTAAACCATACATCTCTCTTTTATTTTTACCGTGTGGGACTATGTTCCACTCTTCTTTTTAATTTCAGGCGACGTAGATTAATGCGATGCGTTGGATCGAGAGCGCGTGGATTATCGTGCGTTGATGCGATGGATTCGAAGTCCACCGGATCACAAATCAACCACGTACCTTAATTGGGACTTAAGTGAAATGATCTCCACCGTCCATCAAGGAGTGATAACGGTCGAGATTAAAACACACGGAAACGCATCAGGAGCGTCAGATCGCGATCCAGCGGCGACGGTTTCGATGCGTTTTATAACGCATAACTAGGTGGCATCATGTGAGTGCTCCATCGGCGATCGGACGACAGCGATTTAATCGTAATGGTTCACGATGAACCGTTTCATCAGAACCGTCGATTAATCTGATCAGACGGTTACGCCCAAATACACTATAAATAGAGATGTTCTTCCGATTTGTAAACCATTCAAGAGAAAATCAATACAATTGATCTGTTTAGACACCAACCCTCTTGAAACTCTTGATCCTAACCTCTTCTAGACTCAATTCCGTATCCTCGGAGTGCTTAAGATCAATATTTGGGCGAAAGACGAAGGAGAAATCGACGCTTGAACTCCATGATCACGATTTTTTGGATTTTTTATCAAAAGCGTTGATCCGGCGATTCATTGGGTTTATCTGATTGTAATCTTCGGTTAGTAGAAGCAGTTTTTATTAATCTTTGATCTATTCATGTTTAATTTTTTGTTTAGATTAGGAATTTCATCTTAATTTCGTTTTATTTTCATTAATTTTGCGATTTTTCAGTTTCAGAAAAATCACCTCACTTCGATCTTCAATTTCTCCGCGAAATCAAAGTTAAATTCGATGATTTTTTATTACGTGGAATCTTCTTGAAGTTCTCTTTCATAATCTCTCATTTTCCCCAATTTGTACCATCAATTCATCGTCCGATTTGATCAAATTCGAAGAGATCATCATAAATTTCCTAATTCCGTGTGAATTCGACCCTTATTTACCATTGTACCCCTCAATTCGAGATATTTTCATCAAATTGGTAAGTTTGTCATTATTTTTGACACGAGACCGTGTGAAATTGACGACCTTGCGATCTTGTCTCATCAGTCACCTGTGACTAAAAAGAAAGTTACATAGTCCCACATGATATAAATTATGAGATTTAATGCGTATATAAGATACGCAATGTTAATGGGTCAATGTTAGCCTTAATGGATGCTTTAACCCATTAATCAAACATGCGCACACACTTACGCATACACACGACGCCACGTAGCGTGTACACGTGTCGCCATGTGGCGAAGCTTTGCCACGTTAGCTTGCGACAATAAAAAAACAATTTTTTATTCTTTTAAAATACAAAATGGGTCTAAATGAATTTAGAAAAATTATAGAAATTTCCTAAAAATTAGAAAATTCATAACTTACAAAATACAATTCCAAATTAATACAAATTTGTTTTGTTAGATCTGACATTGAATTATCTATCATTATAAAAAGTCAAAATTTTAAATAACAAGAGAAGTAATTTTCATTTCAAAAATATACTCATTCCTGCTAAAAAATAACTTTAGAAAATATTTTTTGTTGTCATTTAATTATGAAAATATAATTATGATATATTTTTATATCATAACCTAAAATTATATAAAATGATAGAAATGCACTCAACATATGATAACATGCATATAAATAGAATATTGAATGCCTCAAATTGCATTAATAATCATGTAAATTCATGTATAAATTGCATGTTATCAGTATCCTAAGGAGTTGACTGATCGAAAATCCTTGAATTAGTGCACTATTTAAAGAAGAAAGGTATAAATAGTGATAAAGATGAATTTGGGCGTGGTCATTCGAGCATTTCTTCATTTACAATTAATGGCCTCAATTAGAAGAGGGGAGATGAATTGGTGTCCCTAAATTTTTGCCATTAGATCTTCATCGGAGCATCCATATTTTACAGTGTAATCATTTCTACAAGTATCGTTCTGAAACGCTTGTTGTTTGATCTTCAACAAGCACCCATAATCTTGTCACACAACACTTGGAGGAGTCCATCGGGCGCATTAAATATGTACTATTATAACTCTATTGATGGACGATTAAGATTCGTCATCTTTTTTTATCAAAAGAATCATCGCGGAATCAAAATAAACCCCATACCCCTCCGGAGTAAGTGAAAATTGACGCTTCTTATTCAATCATAAAATTCGTCGCCTCTCATTCTGCCATGCCGCCTGTACTAAATCATAAAGAAACATAGTCCCACATGGGAAAAATCAAAGAAATATTTTTAAAAAAATACAAATACAAACTGAATGGTTAGTGACGTATTGTCTTATGCGGTCGTTAAAACACACAAACATCGGTAAAAAAAAAAATATAAATCCTAACTCACAATGACAAAGATATAAAATCAAGTAAAGTGTAAGTATCAGGTCGATCCACAGAGGACACAGTTGACTTTTATTGTAGAGTTAACTTGGTCAAACTTAGGTTTAATTAGGGTTTTAAAGAGGTGGAAATCATATTTTATGAATAAAAATGATGTAAATATACTAGATAGGATATTTTAAGAAATTAGACCTCTGCTTTGACAGAGAAATGTCAAAAGTCAAGGTCAAAGCGTTGACTATGACCAACCGTTTATTTTTTGTAAAATCAGATAAACAAAAGGAGTCAGAAGATTACGAAAATTATATATTCAAAATATATAAAGAAAATAGATTTTTTTAATATAAATTTGTGATTTTTTGACAAGAATTGGATTTATTATGAATTATTAAAAATCAAAGATCAGAAAAATCCGGAAATGAACACTTCGGTGAAATTCTTCAAATTGACTATCCAAATGATATCCAAATCTTGCAATTGATATATCAATAGAAAGCTAACAACCAGAGTATTCCAAAAAGACCAAAATTTTCAAATTATAATTTGTATTTTAAGAGTAATTGATCCTACAAGTCAATGCCCAAATTCGGATTGAAAATGAACAGTGGTTGGTCAAAAAATAAATTGAGGGGTCAAATGATCATGGAATTCTACAAATTTTCTATCCACGGAAAGCTGATGAAACAAGGAATCCAATGAAATTAGAATCAAGTGCTTCGGAGTTAAAATCGGAGCGATATCCTTATTTCAAAATCAACAAAAAATTAGACTAAATTTGGGTGAAATTGAATAAAAATCGACTTTAAATGCAAAAATTAACTATCTAAATCGAATCAAAACTCAAATTACCGCAAGATGAACAATCAATTCTCACTGCTAACCTGATTTTCGTGAAGATGGAGCTTCAATTCACGCAGATTGAAGTGAATTTACGCGATTTCTTCCATGGCCGACGTTCGGTTTTCAAGGGGAGAATTCGATTGCATCCGATGATTAATCATGACAAATCTTGCCTTAATCAGATCGGGATCGAGTCTTAACGCAAGGGAATTGTGATGAACTCAAGATCTTCCTTCAAAATCGCTGAATTGCTTCACAATTCAATCAAAAGTTAAGACAAGAAGAGAGAATACATCGGTTTTTTAAAGAAATTTTTGAAAAGGATGTGGACCATCCGTTTCGCGATGAAATGAGAGTCGTCCGATAGTGCAAAATTGGTGGAATCATGGCCCACGACGCAGTCCACGTTCTCCTTAAATGAGAGCCGGAAATTGAAGATCTAAGGCTTTTGATGTGTCCACGTTGCTGACAAGCAGTAGACACAATCCACGTCTTGATGTCCACGATCTTCTTAAATCCTGATTGTTTGATCTTCAATCGGACTGTCATAAAGCATCCACTCGTCTTGCCATGATGCGCCGAAATCGCGGTGAGTCGCGACCATCTGGTGCAAGCTGACGCATCGATCGCGTTCACTTCAACCCGTTTAAGCACACGTGCTTGATTGATGATCGCGTCGACCCAAGTCCAAGCGATGGACGCTTTGCGATCGTATACGACGCCCACGGTGCTGCCACATCGCCTGCAAAAGAAAATTTACGAGGGAACATAGTCCCACACAGAAGAAATAGAGGGAAGGATCGCATATATAAGGTGAGGTAGCATAACGCAAATGGGTTACCGCCTAATACTATAACCAGGGGCCCACTAACTCGTGGGCCCATCACCTGCCATTCCTCTTGCCACGTGGTGCCACCCTGGCATCCACGTGGACTCGTGGGGCCTGCCACGCGTCCGCACTCCTTGTGTGCCACCTGTGCGCCACTTGCGCGCCGCGTGGGCTCGCGCAGCTCTGCCACATGGCCTTGCGTGCCGCGTCGCATCTGCGTGGGTCCTGCGCGCCATATCAGCTCCGTGCACCACTTGTCCTCCGCAGGTCTTGCAGAAAATAAACCCATTTTTGTGATTTTAATTAAGGAATAAAAATCGATAAATAAATTCTAAAAAATCCAGAAAAATCCAAAATATTTAGAAATCCATATCTTTAAAATTATTTCTCCTTTTAATCTCAAATTTTCTCCATTAGATCACAAATTTCTTTCTTTTTAATATCATGTCATTTAAAATGTATTTTCAAAGAAGAATATAAGATGAATTTATATTTAACTTAGATCTTTTCTTAAGAAATCCTCTTTATATTATCATAACATTTTCTTCTTGAAATTTATTCTTCAAAACATCCACTAAAGTCAGAGTAATTCAAGGAAAGTGATTAATTTCTATTCATTTAACCTTGCAAAAGATTAATAATCAATAAAGCACATAATTAACCCTAACTTATGCATAAATATAGACTTTAGTGAAATGGCATATCAATGAAGAAAATTCATAAAAACTATAATAACATGCATTATATTCACATAAAATAAGCATGAAAATGAGTTAAATAAGATAAGAATTTAAGTTATAATTGCATGTTCTCAGTTAGCTTATGCCCTAAAAGGGCGCTCAACCACTAATGACGTACACACACGTGCACCACGCGACACACACTTACCCCGCTGCGTGACGACATAGAAATGCACATATCATGTCATCAGCCATGCCAGCACGCGCATAAAAAACCTAAACTTTAAATATTTTAAATTAAAATAAATTCAAAATAAATCTAGAAAAAAAATTTAGAAAATTTTTAGAGAAATCTCTAAAAGTTAGAAAATTTATAATTTTAAAATACGATATTTTAATCCAAATTTTTTTAATCATAAATTAAATATCTATCATTCTATAAATTTAAATTTAAGAAATAACTAGAGAATAAATTTGTAACTAAAAAAATACACTCATTTTCTTTGGAAAATCAAACTAGGAAAATAAATGAGTGTACATAAAAATATTTCCTCTTATCATTTGTTATTAAAGCTTAATAAAAATCTTAAATAAATAAATAAATGGGAATAACCTACTCTAAATATGCATGATTATGCCTTGAATCTTTTAATTATGTATGATTATCCTTTAAAAT
This sequence comes from Lemna minuta, assembly GCA_024174645.1. Taxonomy (NCBI): domain Eukaryota; kingdom Viridiplantae; phylum Streptophyta; class Magnoliopsida; order Alismatales; family Araceae; genus Lemna; species Lemna minuta. Next base: position 1,644,766 of record CM044116.1, on the reverse strand, counting down.
GATATATTTTGATTTTATAATTTAAATTCTATTGAATGATGAATATGCACTTAAAGTATGATAACATGCATATAAATGGAATGTTTTATACCTTAATTTGCATTAATAACCATATAAATATACATATAAGTTGCATGTTTGACGGAACGATTTTGTGCGATCATTAAAAACACACTTGTATAAAAAAAATTCTAAACTCACTAATTTAGATAATTAATAACCAATTTATTAGGGTATTGGTGAGTAAGAGTCGAATCCACAAAGAATTAGGAAATTTTTTTAGATATATTAAAGATTTAATCAAATTGGATGATAAATTGGGGAGACAAATAAGGGAAATTAATATTTTTACAAAGAAGACTCCAAGATAAAATCACGGAATTAAAAATCGCTCAATTTGAATTAGTATGCAAAGAGCAATACTGGAGCAGGATAAGGAGATAAAATTTGATTGCAAAGAGAGAGAAAATTATTAAATTTCATAAAATTAGACTAATCTACTGATCGAAATTAATATCCAATGGTATAAGACAGAGGGTTAAAATTAATGTAACCTGAATTTGCACTCGAAATGATCTGATTTATTGTCAGATCATGCCTTTTAATTTCGTAATTCGAAAAACTAAAGTTCAGAGTTTATGCAGCAAATTCTTACTTCTCCCTTGACAAAATCTTGATTTCAAACAATTTTTGGGTGCAAAGATGATTTTAGAATAGGAATAAACCAAGAGATTCAAGAATTATGCTGTCCTAAAGTTTGATTGATCAAAAATCCTTGAATGAGTAGACCATTCAAAGAAAACGAGAATAAATAGAGATGAATTTAGGTGTGGCTGTTCAATTGCCTTTTCATCTTTGATTAACTGTTGCAATTATACAAGGGGAGATGAATTGGTGTCCTTATATTGTGGCCATCACATCTTCATCAGAGCATCTAGATTTTATTGCGTGATCACGTATACATGAATCGTTATAAAATGCTTGTTGTTTGATCTTCAATAGACGCTCACCATGTTTCCATGCATCACTCAAAGGAGTCCATCGGGCACATTAAATATGGACCATTATAACTCTTTTGATGGATAATTGAGATTTTTTGTCTTTTATAAAACAAATCGTCGCTGAATCAAAATGCGTTGCGTACTTCTCCCGAGTAAATGAAAATTCACGCTTCTTATTTAATCACAAAATCTGACGCCTCAATGTGCCACAATGCTTGTGATAAAACATAAAGAAACACAGTCCTACATGAGAAAAATCAAAGAAATTATTTCAAATAAATACAAACGTGAACTCAAGGGTTAGCTTATGCCCTTAAAGAGCGCTTCACCATTAATGATGCACACGCACATGTCCCATGTATGCGCCACATGGAGATATGTAAGCGTACGGGTCACTTTATCGTCCACGCCAATCCACACTTAAAAACCATTTTTTAATGTTTTTAATTATAATAAATTCAAAATAAATTTTAAAAAATTCTGAAAAACTCTAGAAAAATCCATAAAAATATAAAAAATCATAACTTTCAAAATACCACTCCCTTTTAATCCATTTTTTATCAGAAATTAAATAATCTATCATTTTAAAATTTTAAATTAGGAAATAACAAGAGAATTAAATTTTTAACTAAAAAAAAATCATTTTCTTTGAAAAATAAAACTTAGAAAAATAAATGAGCATATATTAAAATGTTTCCCTCATTATTTGTATATAAAACTTGATTATAATCTCTAATTTAAAATGAGAATAATCTAGTTTAAAATATTAAATTTTAATTATGCATGATTATCCTTGAAAATAATGTATTTTGAGATTATAATTTTAAATTATATTGAATGAGAAATATGTACTCAAAGTATGATAAGATGCTTAGGACTAGAATGTTTTATGCCTTAATTTGCATTAATAATCATGTAATTACAAGCGTAAGTTGACAAGTGTAAGTTTCATGTCATCAATGCTGTCAATGGGGCTACAACGAGTTTATCAGAGTAATTAGAGGAGAGAGAAAGTTAATTCAACAATCCAAATTTCTCTAAATTACAAGCTTGATATCCAATGATCTTGATAGAGTTAGGGGCTGAAATTTTATGAGCATGATCTCCATTTCAAGCTCTAAAAATCTATTAGGGCTGATTTCAGATCTGAGATAAAAAATTATGGTTCTAAATGTTTCATTATGTGCTTCTAGTATTGGCTAGCCAGAAGGAAAGAAGTCATCAATTAATCATTCTTTGGTTGTGGAACATCATTTCTAGTAGAGTTTCTTCTCTTTTCTATTCATTCTGCTTGTTGGATGTAAGATGCAAAGTTTGGGTGAATATACAGACTCTAGAAGGTGTGTTTTAATTATAGAGCATCACTAGAGTGTGTTTTCATGACGAATCCTTCGATTAGAATAATTTTAGATAGATATTTTCTATTTTATCCATATTTTTATCAACACTTTCATATTTTCAAACCCTAAAATCACTTTTCTACCATCGATAAAGGGGTTTCAATCTTTGAAATGAGTTTGAAAGTGTTTGATCAATTCATTTCCTTTCTCATGTACATCTTCTTCATTTCATGGATCATCTTTGCTTTCTTTATCTAAAAATGCCAAAAATATTTCTTAATTTCAATCTATTTGCGTTCTTGCTTATGGATTCGACCTTGACTCGACACTGTTCTAAATTTCAAAACCGAATTCGAAGTGTTGAGTATAATTTTTATGCATATTAAGTAAACTTGATCAGTAAACTTGCATATTCAATGACCATAATTTTTATGCATATTACACAACACAGTATGATTTTGAGAGGCTTCTCTACCTCTCCTCCAAAAAGCTCCTTTCTGCTTCAACATCGTCTTCTACAAAGACTCTCCTTTACATGTTAACACTTCTAAAAATTATTATTACATCTTAACCCCATAAAATCTGGCTATAAGAAGGTTGATCACAATACTTACTTTTCCTCATGAAGCATGAGAAGTGAGTGAAGTCCCTTATAGACTTCTCACATGAAAGATAAATGCACTAGAATCATACATAATCACAAAAGAATAAAAAATAGCATGTAAGAGTTTCAATGAATAACTTAGCGACCACAACTAATTTTTGAAGTTAATTTTAAAGATTTTTTACATTTTAAAACTATAGATATTTAGCTTCGAGACTTTGGAAGTTCAAAGTGTAAGAGATAGTATTCCATCTTATGTTCTTTGATATAGAACATTAGGAATTGATCCATTCATTTATTTTTTGGATATTGAAAAAGAAACTAGATAGTAATATTTATATAAAAAATAACATTTTGAAAGTCATGGAGCTACATGACTTTTGGTTGCATCGAATTTCCCTAACCTCTAGGAATCTCTCTCGTCAAGTTGTTATCTGAAAAATCTCTAAGATAATTAAAACACAAAATAATCAGCATCAATTGAAATTAGTTGATTAGTGAGCCCAAGGAATCTTACAAAGAACTTAAGTCCTTGACATCTGCTATCACTAGGGAAAATCCTATTGCAAGTTTACTAAGGTCCGATTCTCATAGCTAATGATCTCCTTGTGGTCCTCATCCTTATACTTAAATATCTATTTTCTTTTTCTTCAATCAAAACTACATTTTGTGGAATCTTGAGAAAATAAGTAGCTTCCAATGGCCTCATCATCATCATCATCGTCATCGTCATCATCATCATCATCATCATCATCATCGTCATCATCATCATCAAAAAAGACTTTAGTAAAATTTACCATAAAAAATCATAAGCCTGTTGTCCCCACCTCAATGGACCACTTCTTTTCACAGTAACTTGCTCTTGATTTCTATATTTGATCGGTCCGGAAAGTAGTCCTAATCTTCAAATTCAGTATATTTTTAATGTTTCTTTAAATTAAAATTGTATTTTATGGCATTCTCACATATCTAGTAGCTTCCACTTGCATCATCATCATGGTTATTATGGAACAACTTTATTTGAATGCCCAATTTACAAACATTAATTGCAAATTTGCCGTCGTACCAAGAATGTTTTCAGCCCTACCCCTCAATGAGAGTTGACCTTGGTTGATAAATTTCCTTATATTTGTAGTCTTAATCTTAGTACTAATCCTTGAATTTCAATGGATCAGTAATTTCTTCGATCAAAGTCACATTTCACGGCAACCTAAGAGCTATGGTAGCTTCGAATGGCAACATGATCAAGAACATGAAAGAATGACATCATTTGAATACCATAAACTTGCCGGTCCCATCGCCTTCTAAATTGACTAGGTCCTCAAATTTCTTTATCTACCTGATCTCGATCTTATTCATCGCAATTCAATTTTGAAAGTTCGATTTCGCCTTCTTAATTGACTAGATCCTCGAATTTCTTTCTCTACCTAATCTCGATCTTATTCATCGCAATCCAATTTTGAAAGTCCGATTTGATATCATCATCGCCATCATCATCACCATCATTGTCGTCATCGGCGTTAAAGATGATTCTAATTGAAGACCTAGACTACTAACTCTAGCAAGAGATTTGCTCAAACGCATCAAAATCCTTGTGGGGCCCACATCCAAGTCAACGATCATAGTCCTAATCCTCCATGTTCTATCTTTGTTTACCCAAACTTCAAGCTCTAATTACAAATTCCCCCTCAACGACCATGTAGTTGTTGCTGAACTTGATCCGATTCCCTTGTTCGATTAATGCCGATCCTTGTCCGATTTCTCAATTTTCAGAATTTTTTACCGTTTCTTCGATTGAAATCGCATTTGGCGGCGTCGAGAGAGCTCCGGTGGCCTCCAATGGCATCGTCATCATTAGAAAATGACTTTCATTGAAGGCAATGTCTAGAAACTCTGATTATAAATATACCCTCGAGGACCATTAACTTCCATGTCCCACACCGGTGACCGCCCAATCCGAATTGACCGGGATCCTCAAACTTCCTTGTCTGATCTCGATCGGAGACTTTGTCGTCGAATTTCAATATTTGTGTACCGTTTCTTTCGATCGAATCTCGCATTTCGCGGCATCTGTAGATTTCCGGTAGTTTCAAATGGCATCATCATCATCATCATCATCAACAACTCCATCATCATCTACAACATCATCATCATCATCTTCTCTAGTATCCAGAGCAAAGACGGTGTTCCACTCCGCGGCGGTTAAAGCGGAGAAAGTCCTCACGGACATTAGAATCGACCTTAGCCACGATCGCGAGAGAGGTATCTTTCATCTTAATTAAAAAGCTAATTAAATAGATCTGTGAGAATCTTCTCTCATTCTTTTTCTGGTTTACCTAGGCGACGGAGATCAATTATCCGCGTCTGGTGATCACAACGAGGTTTTCATCAATTATTCTCTGTCTTCTCTTAATACTTATCTCAATATTCATCATATGTTTCTCAATTCAATATATTTCTTTTCAAAATGTCATGATCTCTGATTATTTACTGGAATTTTCAGGAAATTAGGGAATCGATATGGAAACTGTTAAGTTTCATCTGAATCGTTTATCTTGGTCGTCGATGATTCATAGCAACATTTTCAGGTCATTAAAGACTCGAAGTGGAAACCATTAAATTTGGGGAAGAAGCATGACTGGCACCACCCGCTGAGGAACTTTGGGATAGGAAAGAAAGACATGGAGGATAAAGCTGACCAGGTTCCACCAGATATTTCCATTCATGATCATCGGAATCTTGGAGAAATCCCAGATAAGAAGGTTAATAATTGTCATTGTGCAGACATAAACTTTTTGTTTCTTGATTTAAAGGTTATGATAGAGAACTCAAGCATGTGATTCTGGTCTTAGGTATGTCTTCTGAAGAAAGAGCATAAAATTTGTAATTTATTGTTAGAAATCAACGGTATAGGATAGAATTTGAATTTATGAACGTAAATTTACCACAATTTTTGTTTACTCCAAGTACACATCCTGAGGGAAGTAAAAGATCAGTTTCTTTCTTGCTTAATAGGTTGTAATTTGACTCTTGAATATAATCCTGATGTCAAGGTAGAGCTCTTAATGGACTTCTGGATTGAATTTAGTCAGAGTAAAATACAGCAGAATGAAGAATGAATAGCAAGAGACAAATGTATGCATATATATTTATATATGCACACACGTTATGATAAGGGAAGGAAGGAGGAAGGAGGGAGGAAGGAGGGAGGAAGGAGGAAGGAGGCGTGGAAACAGAGGCTACCTTATAAGGTGGTATTTTTGCATGGATATTTGCTAGACAACGGGTATTGACACGGGTGAGACATAGATTTTTAGTCTCAGCCGGGTTGGCACTATGCATGTTATGTGGAGAACATGAGGAAGACTGTGACCATCTATTTTTCAAATGTCCCATTGCGATCAAGATTTGGGCCAGTCAAGGGCTTTCCGAGATTAAGTCAAGTTCCGTATTTTGGGCTACAATACCGAGGTGAAGAAGAGGTTATGACGCCGAACGGGGAAGAAGATTTGCGGTGATATGGGCCATTTGGCTACACCGTAATGAGGTGGTTTTTGAGGGGAAAGCGGTTTCAAGTGAGGGAATAATTCAGGAAGTGGAGAGGTTTGTTGGTGCGTGGTTTGCACATGTGTGAGCTAGAGGGGGGAGGGGACAGGAGGGGCCATCATGTTGGTCTTGTTACTTTTGTCCCTCTTTGTATGGCGGGTCGCCGCTTTGGGCGATCTGCTTTCTTTTTCAAAAAAAAAGGAAGGAGGAAGGAGGGAGGGAATTTCTTTGGTACTCTGTTTCCTGTTGAAATTCCCTTATTTCTTGTATTACTTATTCTAATGTAGTGGGTTGATAGCAAGCACACCCTACAAGATTATGAGTTGCTGTTATATCTAGTACCATCTTGCTTAAGGGGTAAACAGCAGCAATGAGCGCCATAGAGTAGCTAGTTAACCATGAGTAATTGAATAAACTCAATGAGGAAATAGAAGTGTGTTTGCTGGATTTTTGGAAATGTTTGAAGAGATGTAAAAATCTTTTACCAATTTGTGTTTGGCAGTAGAATTCTGTTGTTCCATAAACCAGATAGGTTTGGTACATCATCCTTTGTATTTGTTCTGTTACCGTTCAGGGCATGGTTTCTTTTAGCAGTCAACATTCTATTATGCGAATTATTCATTATTGTAGTCTCATGAATAGTAATTTCTTTTTACGTCTGAAAATCTGTTGACTCTCAGGAAAATGTTGCATGTGGATTAGAGAATGATAGAACATCTGCAGTGACTCCAATTCCTCCTGCATATGTCCTTAAAAATCTAGCAGAAGCAATTGTGTAAGTGTGCGCATGCCAAGATTTTATCTTCTTTCACTAGAATTATGTTCTCTCCCGCTAAAACATCTTTGAGAGCCTTGAAATTTTACTTCGAGATCATCTTGCTGTTATCAGGTTGACATAGAATATGTTATTTCAGAAATGTTGATGTTGTGAGGTCGTCTATCATCAACCTACTCTGAAAATAATCACCTACTTCTATTGTCAGAAATCTTGACAATAGAATAGTGATGTCAGAAATTTTAATGTTGGGAGGTCTTCTATCTTGCAGGAAAGCGAAGAACATTAAATCATTGACAGAATTTCTTAAAGTTGATGCGGATTCTCCCCCAATCAAAGACAAGTTAGGGCTGGGTTTTTCAATTGTAAAATCAATGGTAATTCGTGAAAAGGATAAACTGAACCATGAAATTTGCGGGAAATTGGAGATATCTTCTGCGATTCAGGTGTTATTTGACTCAGGTTGTGTAGATTAGATAAAGACGTGTGATTAGTTATTCCTTTCTCACCTAAAGTTTATTGCTCAAAATTATAAACTACAGAGGAGAGTTCCCTGAAATGGAAACAAGGATCAAGGTCAGAGTGGTCGTTGGTAACAAGCATCCATGGTGCTCCCCCAGGATGCTTTTTGGTCAAAGTTTCTGAAATTGCTGGAAGCTTCAAATCTACCCACAAAATGGCTATGTTTTGGCTTAGGATTGTGGCTGAAGTATGTATTTCTTCTTCTGAACTAATGTCCCTTAGCATATACTTTTATTTATCATTGAAGTTTACTTATTTTATAGTTTTCCAGAGACATAATTTTATGTACTTATTGTATGCTTTCCATGTACATCAATGAACATTCAATACCATAAGATGATGCAAGAGGTCAGTATGAATTGAATTACTGGAGGACCTGACTGAATTCTTTTTGTTTGGAAACACATAAAAGAAGCCAACCTAAGGTTGGTGAATTCTCTGATAGTAGTCCCCCCTTCTCACTCTACAAGCTTCTCTACACCAACTTGATATAGAACCCCACATTGTGTTATAGCCCATTTGCCGAGACTGCCCACCCATTGAATGCAACCTCTGTTCGATGCAGTTATATTGCCCATAACATTGCGAGGATCCCACTCCGCCTCACAATTACCGTTGATTTCGCGAATTGAAATTAATGGTAATTGGTCGAAGAACACGGTTAATACTCCACCTAGAGAGAGCCCTAAAAAGCTTTGCCAAAGGTGATATCCACCCTAGGGATATTACCCCTGGTCCAGATCTCCTATGTGAAAGCACAACCTAAGAAAAGGTTGGAACATTTGGGAGTTTTCTCTTCTGGAAAATGTGCATCATTAGTCTGTGCCTGAGGAGCTGCCAACTAAATATCTGCAAACTTATAGGGAAGTTTCCGCTTCCTGAGGAGTCTGCTATGTTTTGAGTTGTCCTTATAAATGGTTTGGTAATTTGGCAAGCCCTTTTTTGATACTTCTTTAACCTTTGTTGAAGAAATCAACAAACTACAGTGAGGATTGAGACATCAATGTCTCAATCACATGGGTCTTTTATACCTGTCCCAAGAGATGATGGAATCTGGGGTTTCCGAAATCAAGATTGGAATTGATGAGAAAGTACATGAGATAATTGATGGTACCTGGATCATGCTGCTCAACTTGTTCTTTGATTTCACAAGACCAATGGAGATCTCTGGTGAACACATTTTCAGAAGAGAGTAGAGAGAAGCCAACAAATTGAAGGGAGACAAAAAGAAAGTCTTATAGACAGTCATGTGTGAACTTGTGAGTGATTACAGTCAGTGATAGAGTACATAACATGCCAGTAGTTAGATCCTAATTGTTTCCCATCTGTAACACTGGTAAGAGCCCTCTCATCACTCACGTGAGAGTGTGGAGGCACAAGGTTATCCCTGGAGTCAAGTCACATGGCCGGGAGCCTGCTGACAATGAGAAAGTAGATAATGTCTAGGACCTTATGACTGTTATTTACGTTTAGGACCTTTTGACTGATAGAAATTCTGAGAACAGAGATTGATAGCGAGAGACATTATAGAGGAAAGCCTTTCATCTAACCAATCCTAGTGTCTTGGGGCTCAATTAAAAAGAGAGTTTCATTCACAGGGGTGGACATTGAGGATGAAGTTCACAGGTGTAAATTTCTTCCCTGTTTGATGTTGCTCTCCTTTATAATGTCTCACACTATCAATCCGCTGTTCTCAGAATTTCTATCAGTCAAAAGGTCCTAAATATAAATAACAGTTCTTTGCAGCATCATGATGATATATCTCTGACACTATCACAGGCTTATGCTCATTATTAATTTATTATAATAATTTATAGCTAGAAAGTATTATTAACAGTGTCAAGTTTTTTATAATTATCCACGGCGTGAATTGTTTTTTTCACTATTTGCAGCTAAAGAGATTGTGGTCAGAGGAAAAACCGATTCCCCACATGCCACTAGATGAAAACCCTGACTTAGATTGCTGTCTTCTGCATCAACAACTCCAAGTCATTAACTGTTGCATTGCTCGGAAAATTCGACGAATATCCGATTCAGAAGTGGTGGACTCAATGGCAACAAAAGTCCTGGATAGCAATCCTGTTGGTTCTGTGATGAATACTTCTGGAATACGAATGGTTTTCGTAAGAGATAAAAGTGGTGTTCATGTCCCTAGGCTTGGTGCTCGTAATCCATCTAAGAACTTAACCATGCTAGAGACAGGTGAAGTGATATACTCTCCTATGACGCAGGTTTGTTGTCCACAACTCCATATTCCTTTTATTTTTGGTTTCAGGTATCCTAATTTTTTTCCAATAATTAAATGAAGGAAGGACCAGTTTTTACCGAGGAACTTATCAAAGAGAATGAGGAGCTTATAATACGGACTGGGAGGTCTGTGTCATTCAGCTTCTTATTTATATTATTCAAATGAATATCATAATTTTCCCATTGTTACCTTTCTGTGTAAACTATTTGAAATATATTGAACCTAAGCCTGGGATTCAGGATACCCTGTAATTTTTATGTTTCTAGAATAATCCTTGGAGAATTAATTACTTTTTTCTATGATGGATCATCAATCGTCCGATTTATTTCAATAACCTAGAAACGATGCTGAATTGTTATAAAAAAATTAAAGTTTCTCTGACGAGTGATTGGAAGTAGGTCTTGTTATTCTAGCAGGTACATCATTATTCAAAAGATTATGGGTTGATAGATGTGGATTGAATTTTGACATATTATGATTGCTTAACTGCATTCAAGACTACAGCATGTAGTTTATATTTTTTCTAATGTGTTTAATGGTCACATATGATGCATTAGATTTGTTAGGAAATTATTACTCATATATGATTGTGTTATCTTTTCGTTTCCTACTGTGGTTAGTTCACCCAAACATATTTTGGAAAACTTATTTTATGGTTTCATCATTCTTTTATGGACACTCAGACATGCGATTTGTTATTCTCATTCCTCTTGCAGTGCTAATGATACTTGGATACTGTTTTTCTAGCAATGCATTGTAGTGGATTAGTGTGCAATAGAATTTCAGTAATCAATCCACAATTTTTTCAAGACTTGATGGAATTGTAAGCATTATGGGAGAGAGAAGAGATATATGACAAGGATGCCATTGAAGTAAAAGAAAAGGGCGGCTCGTGAGAGGGTAGATGAAACAAAATTGAATCAATGCCTTAAAACAATAATGATTGTATCACGGATTTTGGAGAAATATTAATTATTTATTACTTTTTCCACTAGTAATTTACAAAATAATTGAGAATCATATTGAGAGGATTGCTCAGCGGGGGGTTCCTCGTAGAGTATGAAGAGGGACACCAGGGTGGAGAGGAACTCTAGAGTTAAGTGTGCTTAGGCTAGGGGGGTCCAGGCATGAACTTGTACCAGGTGATCAACTATTTCAGGTGATCATCCTTTACTTTTGAAAAATGGATCGTTCAATGGGGACAGTACAAGATGGAGTGAGACAAAAGATGAGAGTTGGAGACTAAGAAGGATATGAAAAGATTAAGGCAGAGGGCATGAATGCCTTGATTCTTTTCCCATGAGGGCACCTATTCTCTTTCCTGATTTTATCAATTGAGGTGTGGTACTCTCAGCCTGGAATATGAAAATGAACTTGCCCTGTCAATTGAAAATTTCTACATTTTGTATTTTTTATCGGTGAGCCATCTCATGAAATAACTATCATATAATTTTTCAGTATGGGGGCTGGGTGCTCTCAGTTACTGTCTGACATGCAAGCCTTCAAGGTTAAGTATCCTTTAAGGTTTCTTAATATTTGTTGATTCCTTTACGTGTTTCATATTGACTTGCATTTTTCAATCAATTGTGTATCAGGCCGCAAATCCTGGCTGCATTTTAGAAGATTTTGTACGATGGTACTCACCTCCAGATTGGATAGAAACCGTTCATGATGATTCACATGACAATCAGGAAGAAAGTTCATTTAGAGGCCAGTTAAGTGGAAGAATGCAGAGAGATGGTGAGTCTTCTCTATTTGTACAGATTTTAATACATTAAAGCATTAGCTTTGTGTCCATCAAGACTTTTTTCGATCATTCTTTGAATATGAACACAATTCTTCTGCAACAATCACAACAAAACATTGACAAATGAACTCAAAGTATGAATAGGCATCAGGGTAGCTGAATGCTTCCCAGGAATAAAACTCTGAGACACAGTGAGAGAGAGACACAGAGAGAGAGAGAGAGAGAGAGAGAGAGAGAGAGAGAGAGAGGGGATGGAGCAAGAGAGAGAGAGGCTCAGGTGGGAAGTTGTTCTCTTTACCTACCCGTCTAGTCCTTACTAAATAGTATTCACCTAAATTATTTATACTTGTATATCTTTACCCATATTCAGAATGTTATATGACTCTGTTTGAGGCCATATTATGGAGAGAATATGAATTTATTCTACCACTTAACTTTGCTATCTGTCTTTCTCTCCTCTCTCACAATGGGTATAAGTGTTAGGGTTTCATGTCACTGTGAACTACTGGGAGTTTAGTCTTCATCTTTTTGTGTGCACGAAAAGACTTCTGCTTTTCTCTTGTAATGTCTGCTATTATGTAGCTAAATATTTCATCACTTATTTTCTTATGCAAGATCATGCGACGTAGTTTTGAATATGCCCAACATACGAAGCACTTATTTTTCAGGCAATTTGTGGCGTGAGCTATGGGAAGCAGCTAGACCACTACCTGCTGCAAAACAAGCTCCTCTCTTTGATGAAGATCTTGCTGTGTAAGTGTCTGTTACTGTATAATGTGAAACAAAAGGGTTGGGAAATTTCTCTGTTTGAAACTAATGGTTGAAGTTTTGTTCTAGTGATGACATTTTAGAATCCATGGAGTCTATTCCCCCTTCAGAACTTTTCGAGCAGCTGTTCCTTTCGATGGCAAGTAATCTGCACATCTCTCGTGCTAAACTTCGTTTTACATACTCATTCTCTTTCAAATAGCATAATTCAATCATCCAATATACTTCCATAAATTTTTATTTCCTCTATTGTACACTCAGGATACTTTTATCGTAACATTTTCATTATATTTCTGAAAAGTGCACCTGCTTTTCTCTTATTTGGAATCTTCTTGAACTAGTTAGATGAGTATTTGTTGATATTCTAGTTTCTAAGATTTTCTTTATATCCTTCCATGAGTAATTTTTAGATCAGCTGGCCAGTATTGTTATTGTTTCTATAATGTTTTCAAAGATTGCTGCCCCAATATCATGGAGCTTTGTTATTAACTTTATCATTGATGAGGCTTACTGATAAAGTGGGATCACTGGTTTGAAAGTTAGCCTTCATAACTAAAAATTTCTCCTTCCATGTTTTGTCTAATCTCGTTTACTTTTTGTAATTTCCTCAAGGTTCAGTAGCTAGAGGTTGGAATCCCAATCTTCTATTCTTCCTGATATGATATCAACTGCTGGTATCCACTTCTTTTTCTTTCCTACCTATACTCTTTGGCTAAAGAGACTAGTATATCTCATATACTCACTTACTGGACTAACTCTCTTTCCAAATGGTATTACCATCAGCTGCAGTCTCTCAAGAAGTTTGATAGATACATTAATACCCATTATTAGAAAGCAAATATTAAGTAGTTGTAAATATCTGTTCTGAGTGCATGTAGGAATTGTATCACTGCAGGCAGCAAATGATCTGCAAAGAAAGAACAATCTCAACTAGCTTCAGATTTCACCGATGGTCCCTGTCGAAAAGTCAGACAAGTGAAAGAGAATAGTGGATAGAGTATATGAGCGTCACACCATGAGACCCTTTAATTAGATAAGCTACACAGGAGAGAGAAGATAGAGATAGGTAAGTGCTGGGCCCTGATGGGCTGTCACACTTCCATGTGCATGTGATTATCACTACAGACATCTTGGGCTTGGAACTTTGAATGCCCAAAAAAAAGACATGCTCAGTTTTCACACTCCCCCTTAAAGAGGATGCAATATAGGACATGCACATGCGAGTCAGCTGAGAAGATGATCGTGAGTGGACTGCATAGGAAATGATGATTTAAGTAGGCAACTTAGAGACCACTGCTCTGAAAAAGATGCATCATGAGACATGTGCATGCGAGTCAGCCATGACGATGGCCATGAATGGTCCATGGAGAAGACAACAGCTAAAGTTGACGACCAAGCAAACAACTGATACTGTGAGTTGTTCACCGTAAGGACTACAGCTCGAATAGCAAGCCCGCGAACTGACTTCTCTGAAAAAGAGGCAGCGTGAGGCATGTGCATGAGATTTGGCCAAGATGACCATATGTGGTCTGCGGAGGAGATTACTGCTCGAGTTGGCAGCTGAGAAGATGACTGAAAGTGGTCTGCCTAGGAGAGAATGGATGGAGTAGGTAGCTAAGAAGACAACTGCTCTGAAGAAGATGGAACAGGAGATATGTGTGTGGGTTGGTGACGGACATAAATGTGAGTCATCTGCTCAGGAGATGATGACTAAAGTAGGCAGCGGAGGGGATGACTGCTCCAAAGAAGATGCATCAAAGGTTCTTGATGGCATTGTCAGAGAGGCATGATAGAGTTTTGCCCCTTTCTCAGGTGACAATAAAGGATGATGATAATGGATGTGACGCTGCCTTGAGTTAAGAAAAGCTGATGAAGGGCGCACCCAGAATAGTTACGAGGCCAAAGATAAGCGTGAAAAATCATCACAAAGAGATTTGGCAGGGTACTCCTCATCTCTATTACAAGTAGGCAGCATAAAAAAAGAAGATTACTTTTTTTTTTTTGGTTTATTTCTCTTGCTTTCGCCTTTTTTTCCCTTCACCTTTAATTATTTTTAAAATTTTGAGATTTTTACATTCTAAACTATTTCTCTTTTTTTTTTTTTCCTTTTTTGGCATTTTCCTTTTTCTCAAATTTCCCCTGTTTTTCCAAATTTTTTGCCTTTTTAAAAAAAAAAAAATCTAAACCGGTCCAATTCACCTGGGCTACCAGGTTGGGGTGCACTTGTGTCGGCTGCCACTGCGTCTGAAGAGAAAGAGCATGGCCTGGCCGTTGCTGCGCCTGAAGAGGATGTACATGGCCTGACTGTCACTGTGTGTGAAGAGGACCCACACAGCTGTGTGGTGCCCCTCTACTCCCCAGTGGTGCATTGGCCGCTGCTTGTGTTGGTGCGTTAGCACCATTTCTGGTGCTGCACAAAAGGAGAGAACACCAAAAAACACATAATAACTACCTAGAGATCTTGTATTGGACTCGCCTGGAAAAGAGAAAGTGGCTAACATCAAGGATGGATAATGGCAGAAGGGAAACCTTCTCCGCCATTGTGGTTACATGAATTCACAGGAAGCCTGCTCTGGTATCATGAGTCGAGATGAGACAAGCAGAAGAAAATAATGGATAGAGTATATGAGGCTTACATGAGGAGGTCCTTATATTTGGGCCTACACAAGAGAGAGAGAAGACAGAGACAGGTAAGTGTTGGGCTCTGATAGGCTCTCACAGTCCCTTGAGAGGATAACAAGTGGGATGAAGTCAGACTGATTTCCTTCGGAGTACATTGTACAAGTATATGAAGAAGAGAGACAGATAAAGATAGATGCAAAGTGATAAAGAAACCTATTTTAAAACTCCTCTAAAGAAGACAGAAACGGCTGGAAGTCCTTTGGAGAATATGTCTGTCTCATGCTCCATGATAAAGAGTCTATCAACTGCAATAGGGTCAGTACAATCATGTTGCACGATATCATGGACAATCACAATAACACATTGATCATCACAAAAATTTTGAACTGAACAATCTGGGCATATGTTTTGTTTGGCCAGTGGATTCTTAATCCAGAGAGCTTTAAAAATGCCATGAGTAATATGAGGATTATAGCATACTGGTGGATTTGTAGATAAGGAGAAAAGGGATTCCAAGAAGTCTACGTACCCTCTTAAGACAGCATAAGCTCTGAGCAATTGTCCCTGTCACACATTTTTTTGACTTAATTACATGTTATAGACTACTTGAAGACCTTTACCTTATTCAAGAGACTAAATATTACAAGGATATTGATCTCTCCCTCGTTGCCAATTTCATTTGGGATCTTAAACAGTCTGCTCTGAAAATGCAGTCCTCCTTAAGAACCTATTGGAAAAAAAAAAATATAGATTGAGCTTACCCTGTGTATGATTTATTTTCTGGCAGCTTGTCTCTAGAGAGAAACATACATGTTTGTTGAAAAAAGATGCTCTAGCTAGTTACACAGTCTCCAAGTTGGGTAAATTCATGCATAGTGTGAATAGCAGTGGGTATTTATGGAGCAATGGAGAAAAACTTTTTTCCCTTGCTGCAAGTGACAATCCTCTTAGTGTATGTGGAGTACATCATCAGTGTCGGGAGTAATACTCTTGAGGCAGAGGGCATGAGCCAATCTCTTTGAAGTAATTTTCTAAGTCAAGTCCATCAGATGGCTTAAGTATTTTTTTCAGTATTGAGACAGCATACTCAAACTCAGGATTTTCATTATGCAGTAGGAGTAGACTTGATCATTCTAAATGAAACTAGGATATGGCTGGGTTGGTGAAGATTGGGGATCCTCTTGATCCTCTTGATCAAAAAGTGTGAGATATGTAAACCACGCAACAGTAGAGAGAGGGGGGGGGGGCATAAGATGCCCCCATCACACATGACTGGACATATGCTTCATGATATCCTTGCTTATCTGATTTACCTCTAATCAGGCAGCATACAGGGTAACATCTTATTGTTTGCAATTGTATTAAAGGGACAATACAACCCCGAAATAGATTTTGGGCTGATAAATAAAAAGTCCCTCAATGAAGGGTAATTGAAAAGGTTCTTGTTATATACCCTTCTATCTTTTATAAAGCTTTTAAATTTGGCCAAGGCTTAGGGGAACAATCGTGGAAATACAGAAAAAGAAGGGAGAGAGTTGAGCCACTTTTGAAAAGCCCTGGGGAGGAGATCTGGTAGTGCTTGCACAAAGGCGATCCTAGCCACTGGTTACTAGAAAATCAAGATCCGCAGTTTGGCATAGTCCTCTGTACTTTTTTGTTTTGATAGTTCAGTCAATTAAGAATTTTTGTTTCCTTTCAATTCTGGGTTCGGTTGATACTCTGGGTCTTATCATTGGTATCAGAGCCATGTTCCTGCTACCAGAAAGAAAACTTGAGAAAATGGCTCGCAAGGTGGTTGGATTATGTCTTGACGCTTTACAACAAATCTGGAAAAGCACCTACAGAGACCAGCAGGTGGTAGAAGAAATTGAAATTTGCAGTGAAGAATTCAGGTATTCTTCTGAAAAATTTCTCTAAGAAATTTAAGACATGGTGGAAGATTTCAAGAATCGGTTGTGTTCTACATCAAGAGTGGGAATGTAACCTTTATCTGCTAGACATACTTGACATCCAGATCTAAGTCATATTGAACATAAAAATCAAAAACAGGTGTGTGACATTCTGATTTCTATCATTAAGGAGGATCTCTAAATCAATTCAAGAAACCAGAGATTGTGCATCTTCAATGACAAAAACATAGGATGTTGGATAGCAATGGCAGAAAGACATTTCAGTATGCATTCAAATCATGAAAAAGAAAGGTAACATCCATTTCTTTATACTTTTAGGTGAATTACTTGGCTCTGTGGAAAAAGCAATACTTTCCTTTTTGAGACTGACTTGATCTCAAGATTCAGTTAGATAGATGTTTTGGTTACTCTAACCAAGAGAATCCACTATACCAACTGCTAAATATGAAGCAAGAAATCTCACTAATTAAATTTCGCTAGTGCCTGGAAACCTTACCACATGCTTGCCTTAGGTTCAAGTTGACAGATTGGGAAAGGCCAGTATTAGAGTGGGGAGGTCAGGGATCCAATCAAAATTGGTCAATGTTGCCACCATCGATCATTCTTCAAGGGTTGCTGCTCCAATTAAAGACCGCCCACAAATTCCCCTCGTAGTTTGAACTCACCAGGGAGCTCATTGCAGACTATAGCATTTCAGCATCAAATAGGACTGCCAACAACAGTATCACTATAGCATTTCAGCAAGGGTGTCATCATCATGCGCAATAATGTCTATGGATAATATTGACCTTGAGGACAAGGTCTTGTTCACCAGAAAGAGTTATGATAGCTGCAAAATTGGAGTCATGGGTTGAGTGGCCAGACATGCCAAATTCCGCTTCAATACTGCTTACCACTTCAGCTTTAAAGCCACACCATTCAAAGAGAAAGACACCATTATCTTTGAAGTAAACGAGCACCTAGAAGAGCCTTGAACCACCTGAAGATCTACCAAGGCATAAAGTGGAAAAAACTACAATAGAAAGAGGGAAACATGACTATGGCACAATGAGGCATGCCATCAATGTGAAAGCTCTTTGTGCCACCTAGCAGTTCCTTGGTGTGTATCTCGTTTTTCGTATTGCTGGAGCTGATTGGAGGACACAATGTTGGGTGTCAACTCCAAATCTCATTTCTTAAGAGGAAGACATTGCAGTTGCCAAGGCAAGATCTCTTAAGGTACCTTACAAGGCCCTGTTGAAAATCGCAAAAGAAGCACCACTGCATGGTTCTGAAACTCTTCATCAGTCATGCCACATCCTTCATTGCCACAGTAGTATGTGGTCACCTCTCAATGTCATCAACTAGGGACCTCTCACTCTCCAACATATATCTGCTACATTGACCTTGAGGACAAGCTCTTATTCATCATGACAAGTAATGATACAACCCCAAAAGAGAGTATGGGCTGATAAGTAACAAAGCCCTCAATAAAGGGTAATTGAAAAGGGTCTTCTTGTAATATATCCTTCTATCTTGTATGAAGCCTATAATGCTGTAAGGGGTCCAATGCTGAAAGGGGAAGGATCTTAGAAATAGATTTGAAGGGGGAGGGTGGGGCCACTCTAGAATAATGCCTTGAAGAGATCTGGAAGTGCTTGCACGAATGGAGTTCGCTGATCAGGATCTACTGTTTGTGTGATCTTCTGTACTTGTTTGCTTGGATTGTTCTTTCAATCAAGAACTTTTGTTTTCTTTCTGTTCTTGATTCAGTTGCTACTTTGGGTTGTATCAGGGGACTTCTCTTTATGACTATTGTATAATGTTGGAAATTGAAACAGATGTGGATTATGAAGGGTCAGTCACCAAAGGAAGATCAAAATGGGCAATGGTAGCTTCATCGGGAGAAAAAAAGTTACATAGTAAGTTGAAAGCTTAATGTGATTACACGGTGAAGTGTTGAACAAAGCTTGGTTCATTGGTGGATGAGCCCAGTGAGGAATTATGGGAAGGTTTTCTTGAAGACTTGAATATTCCTGTGATGATAAGTCAGCCATCCAAATCATCTATAACCTTGTGCAGCATGAAAAGGCAATACATGTGGATGCTGATCAACAATTCATAGAGGATAAGATTGACATTTGGATTAACCATCCAACCCATGTGACATACTCAAAACAAGCAACTGATATACTTGCAGAAGTCTTCCAGGGACTAGCTCTCACTGGTTAACCTTCAAGCCAGTCAATGAGAATATTAATGTCCCAGCCTGAGGGAAAGGGTTAGACAAGCTATTATATATTTTTTTATTTTAGTATGTAATCTTTACTGTTCCCTCGTGTACTTTATGGTTGTCCATAGTTTATGCCCTTGCTTATCCTTTATAAATAGGATTTTTCAGTTTTTGTCACCATGCTCATGCTTGCTAACCCCAGGATTCTATGATTGTATCATAAGGCTGAACAATATTGTGAAAATTTATTCATTTAAATAATTTTTTTTTCTTTTCAAAAAAAAATTTATTCATTTTATCAATTTATTCCAAATTGATCTGTACTCTCTGGTTGTTAGTCAAGGATTGGATTCTTGCCATGCTCTCCATGCAGGTTATCATAGACTTCTCCTTCTGTTTCTGTCCATCCTATCATACCTTTTTTTCTTGGGGTGGGGGAGAAGAGGAAGAGAGAGAGCCAATTAGAATTGGAGTGATCTATCTGGCGGCCTGGCTATCCATTTTGAATTGAGGGTCTCAGATCGGCAATGTTGAAAGAGGAAAGTATGTTGAGGAAATGCGCACAAAAAGCATCCCTTTGAAGGCTAATTTTCTTCCACTTTCTTCATATCCTCTCCCTTCTATGTGAACTCTTACCCCTCAGGCTGTTGGTTATATCATGTCAAAGAACATTCATTGCTACCTTTCTCTCTCTCTTTTTCATTCCTTGCTCTCCCTCGTTGAAATTCTTCTTGTTCTTTGTGAATCTTTAACAATAATACAGACAATTCATCTTTTGAGACGTGTATTGATATAGTTTATGCAGCTGATAAAAAAAAATTGTATATAGATATAAATTGTAAGGTCTCAGTGACGGAACACAGTTTCAGGAAACAACATAATCTGGTGCTTGTTCTGTATTTCCTGGATAAACATATTGTTATTGATTTTTCAATATGTTATTTATTCAGAATCTAAGTATTACACAAAATTTAATGTTAATATGAACAGAAGGTACAATATTCATATCTCATTCTTGAGTTTCTTCATGTCACTGACTTAATTTACAAATTAAAACTTGAAATCCTTATGTCGTATTGCCTAGAGAGTTTTCTTCTGGTAATTTTTCAACTCTATACATTTACATGTTATGGCAACCTTCCTCTCTCTCTCTCTGTGTCTCACTCCCCTTTGCTTTTTCGTTCTCACACACACACTCACAAACACCCACTTCTCACCCATGATTTTTTCTACTGTTCTCTAAAACCTATGTTCATGGTCCCCCCTTTCAGATTAGCTCAAGCTTTACAATAGCTGAAGGAATCATGGCAAGGAATGAAAGCATCCCAAAGTTATTTTACGACTGCAAGGAATACGTAATCAATATTTTCCATAATGGTTTGACAAAGGATTCCATTGATGACATCTGTAAGGTATTAAGTGTACCTCCCAATTTACAATTTCATACCACCCACTTTAGAAAAGTCTTCTTTACATTACTCATGTCATGAACAGGTGTATAAAACAGTAGAGACAATCCTCTCCAATCCAGAGGCCTATTCTATCCCAGAGGAGACAGAATCAGAAGAACCAAGAAATCATCTCAAGAAGCTTCATCTTCCATTTTTAAGAAATGATAGATTTATAGCCAACAGATCAGCTCCAAAGGACCAGAAGAAACCTGCTAGAAGAGCACCAGTATATTCTCTGATCTCATGGATGGTAAGGCATCTTTGTTTACAAAGAAGCCTGCGTCCCAGCGTGATGTGGATCATTCAGAATCTATCTGAATGAAAGAAACTTGTGTCTGCTGTAACTATCCTATTACCCAATTTATTCATTGAAATGAAGGAAACTGTCAATAAGTTGTATAGTTCTGTGGTTGAAGTGAAAATTTTTAATGTGGTCTCTTGCCACAGTTCCCAACAAACAGTTGAAAATTTCTGGTGATGATATTAAAAGTGTTTAAAAGAAGAGGATATTGATGGATTACTCTTTGATGAAATGTCTTTGTAGTTCTCATCAAATAGTTATGGATTACTAGGTATTGTTATCTTCTGAGGATCTGAATCTCTAGTTCAAGGAAGACATCTGCGTCGATAAGAAGCTTGAAAGAGAGAGAGAGAGAGAGAGCACAGAATGCACCCATGGGCTTTGTAGTTTGTACTCAGGTCTCTTTTGCAAAATGGGCTTTATGCCCAACAAGAAGATATAGTGGGAACATCTTAAAATCCTGACATTGTGAACATGGGATTAGGGCATCTACTGCACAGTAAGCTTGAGAAACATGCAGAGAGCAGTAACTTCATAGTATTCGGCCTAGTAACAATGATAGATGACATGCACAAAATTCTCTTTATCACTTCTATGTTCCTCTTTTAACCTGAATGAAAGCAGTCTGTTTATATTGTAGTAGATGAGCTGTTTTTCACATTTTAAATGGCAATCTAGGCCTCCCTGATGTGGCCTCAGGAGGAATAGGACTAAAATTTTTATTTTTTCTAGAAAAACAATAGAGTGAAATCTTCTTGTTTCTAAATACAAAAGAACAGATGTTGGTCTTTCCTAGGATATACTCATCATTATCATAAAGCCAAGGTCTTCCTAAACGAATGCTTCCTATATCGATAGTTAAACATCTAATCATATTTGATTTTCACTGGAAGTAATTTTCTAAATTGAGCAAGCACATTTCATCTAAATGATAGATATGGAAAAAAAACTAAAGATACTTCTAAATTTAATTTCATGGGGTCTTCTTGAGAGATGGCATTGACACTGTTACCATTGTCAATGATATGTTTACATTGTGGAAAATGGTTATTCTCTAGGGGACTTCCTTGAAATGTTTGGAAAAGATTTTTCTCTTGACTTGGATATACTCTTGGGTTTCTTCTTGCTCTAATAGTTCTAGGTGAACCGTGTGGATTTCTTCCTCCATGGGACTTTCTCAGTTATCTTGATCTTTTTGCTAATTCTCTTGCCTTATATGAGTAGAGTCAAAATTGAAAACTTCATTTTAACATGAAAAGTTTATTGGCAAGTGAAGTTTAACAATATTTGGATTGAACTTCAATTTAGGGGGGTCCCAATAAATCGTAAAATGGGTTATTTTTCCTTAGAAAGAATAAAGTTATTGACCACTAGTTTTCATATTTTATATGATGACGATGAGATGATTATATGAGCATGAATGAAAGTGGATACAAAATGAAAGGGAAAAAATGATGATTCCTGGTACTTAGGGCAATTAAATCCCAAAGTCCTTATACCACTTGATGTGGGAAAGTAGAAGAAAAGCATATTTCTACTGATGGAGGTGATGTAACTGTATTTTCATGGAATCTTGAAATGGATCCAAGGTAGGGTATAAAATCCAAAACTTAATTATAGAATTAGAGAGAGGAGAGACTGTTTTGACAACCATGATTGACGGGACACTTTCAACAAACAAATACAAAATCACTACCAATGGAGATGGGCTCACAAAAATATATGAATAATGGCTATCCTAGGTTCACTCACAATGCTGTGAGATAGGGATTGTTTTAGAGATGGATTGAAACCACGAAGAAAGGAGAAGAAAGAGAGGTACCTTGTAGAGATCCTATGGCATTGGATTGAAGTCCACCATCTTCATTTATTGTCACATATTTGGAGAAGAGGATGAAAGGAAAGAGTAGGAAGAGAAAGAGGAGAAGGAGAATTATCTCCTCAAGTTTCAATGGGGAGGGAGAGAAGGAATCATTAAGAAGGGAATAAGGGTGAAGAATTATTGAGAGAAGGGAGAATTGGGGAGGAGCAAGAAGAATAGATATTGGGAAGAATGAAACTGAGAGAGAGAGGAATGCTTTTCATATATTGCCAATAATAAAATGTCAAAACTATATCCCCTTTTATAGGAGGGTGGTTGTATCAAACAAAAGGGGTGCATTGCTTTATAGACTGTGGACTAGAGAGATAAATAATGGTAGTGAGGGAGACCACCATTTTAGGAAAAAATCATGCTCCTTGAAGGGGGTGCTGTGAGACCCCATTAGAAATAAAGGAGCCATGTGTTCTGCTAGGATAGGTGACAGATTTTGGTATTTTTGTGGGCAGTTTATCAGGGCTAAAGTCATCGGCAAAAGGATGGTCAAGGAACAAATACTTGGGTTTTTTGGGTGAGATGAGGCTGTACAATGATTCTTAAAATTTAGGGGAACAATTTGACATAGTCAGTTCCTAAATTTTCCAAAGGAGTTTGACTTGGTCAAAAACTCCAAATTTTAGAGTTAGGAAAAGGTTTTAATGGTCTTTAAAGGTTTATGAACAAGGCATCAAAACAAAGGACTAGACCTTAAAAATGCAACAAAAAGGATCTACTTCGTGGTTGAACTGCAAGGTAGGCACCAGCAATGATCTCCATGCACCTATTAGATGATGATCATATCATGGTGCCTCACAAACCATTGGGGCATCCCTTATTTATCTAATAAATAAGTTGTTTTCATGATAAATTCAAGATCAATGCGAAGTTTGGCCGAAGCTGAGCAGCATAAGAGAAATACTCCATGGAGAATTTCTTCCCACACTATGGATAGTGCACAAGGGTGTAAGGTGGGTTACCATGAGGAGTGATGGGAT
>CM044116.1:1576025-1620366 GCA_024174645.1 Lemna minuta | reverse complement strand
TACTAGTGTTCTAACAAATTGGATCATTCCGGTCTCTATCTCAGGTTAGATTATGTGTTTTCCTCCTAATCTTTCGTCCGGTGTCATTAATTTGTAATTTAGGATCATAGATTTAGTTAATTTAGTTTTTATATTTGGATTTCTCTCTCTTCGCATTAAGAAATTTCTCTCTAATTCGCTCATCGATTTCTATGCGAATCTAGATCCAAAACAAGTGATTTTTGATTCAGTGGATTTGCCTTTGAGTTCTCTTTCAAAATCTATCAATTTTTCTAATTTCTCACCTCGATTCATCGTTTGATTTGATAAAATTTCAAAAGATATCTCAAAACTCCCTTATTTCTCTATAGATTCAACCCTTATTTACCACTATGGTATTCAATTTGTGATTTAATCTTAAAATTGGTGAGTTTGGTATTATTTTTTACATGAATCAATGTTAAATTAACGAGCGCATCGATTGGTTTCATCAGATACTGCTAGAGGCTAGACGGTTGAATAGCTTGAAGAACTCTATTCTAGAGGACGATCCTTGTAAGTACAGATTTTATTCTATACTAGATGGTAATATCATCTATAATAGATGATATGATCATCTATTCAGGGTGCTTCAAATATTTTGAATGCTTTGATTCAATATATTACGTTGCTCTCGATGTTTTGATTGAAAATTTTGAGAGCTTATTAAGCCTTAGCTCTCAACAAGTGGCATACCTTGGTAGTTTTCTGGTGGACCACATAGCCAAGTAGTTGCTCCATGACCACTTATTGAGTGGGGTCTCAACAAAGAAAGGTGATGATATCAATTACGCATGTTTTCCCTTGTTGTTGTTGTGCATCAATTTCATGTAATAACATTTATATTTCCTTACTTAATATAACGTAAGCACGTCAAATCCACAAGAAGCTGAGGCAATGAGATTTGACGTTCCAATGAAAGGTGAGAGAGTGTGGAAGAAGTGAGAGCAAGTAAAGAAGTGCTAGCGTAAATGGGGCATGTAGAGATGAATATGAGTGATAAATTTTAGGTTTCTTTTATAATTAAGAGAGAAATCAGAATTCAAATGGAAATTAGTTTAAAAAGAGATTAAATGGGGATGAGATAATGACATGGTGAGAAGAATAGCCGGTGGTAGCAATCAACCAATGCGCAACGATAGGGATAGAGAGTTGCAAGTTGGGATGACGTCAAAACTACCTCATTAAAAGAGACTAAACAGAAAAAAGAAAGTGAGATACAAGTTTACAGTTCATGGAGATGAATACAAGCAAGATTCAATTCGGATTATTGCACAAACCCCGTAGGGATGCCCATCCCAGGCCGGGTGATGCTCAATTCGCTTCGATTGCAATGGTCACTTGATTTCTTCTCTACCACAAGATTAAGCATCAAGCAATTCTCTCTTGGGCCTTGACCTCCTCTCCTCTTCCTTATGGTAGCCTAATGCTAAGAGAGAGCCAAAAAACAAGTGAGGAGAGAGAAAATAGAGCTTTATGTAGAGAGGGTCTTTTAGGGTTCTAGGTGACCCAGGGTGGAGATATTTCACTCTTGTCATTAAGGGTAGAGATGCAACACCACAAGATCGTCCAAGGTTGTGGTTTCCTACTTTAGGATTTGATCTTATCCCTAAATAAGGTGGCCCAATCCCTTTCTAAAGAATGAGGCTCACCTCCTCAAAAGGAGGTAATAAACCCCCTTTCTGAAGACATGGACCCTACCTCTTAAAAGGTGACTCCCAACTCCACCGTAAGTAAGGACGACGTCCACATTAAGATGGTGGCCTCCACTTCATTTTAAATATAAAATAAAATAATTTAAAAATATTTTAATGTAGGTTGGTTAATATTCTCAAAAATAGAGAAAGTTGACCAGCTTTGACTTCCTTGACTTATCTTAGTAAAGTGGTTGCCCTCAAAAGGATAGGATGATCTCTATAAGTTTTTGAAAGATGAAATTAACCACCTTTGTTATTTCTTCACACCTTTGATCACCTTGAAATTCAATTATACCCTTTGACTTTTGAGATTTAGAGTTGACTTGGCCCTTAAATGATGAGGGGGTCATTTTCTCCTCTCTTCCATTATAATTTGAGTCCATATATTTTATATGTTTTCCTATGTATTTGCTACAAAAAAACTCAAAAAAATATGAGAACTCTATCACTTGACTTCATAGAAGTCAAATAGGGTTAGTCTCAAGATATAAAAATCAAGGGAAGGGTGCATGTTCATGTTTATGCATAATCAACACTAATTAAATGCAAATTGAGTACATGCATGGAATAAATCGATGAATACAAAAATATCACAAAAACATGATAACATGCATCGTATTAAAAATAATTCTGTCTTAAAATTCATTTATGATGATAAAAATGAATTTATCAATGGCAAGTTATCAAAAGGTATTGGGGACTTCCAAACGATGGACAACATCCAAATGCGGAGCTAACTTGGATATAATAGTCATATGCTTGTGGACAAAGGCCTCTCACCTAAACACCCAAGGAGGTAGAGAGAAAAGTTCAAAATTGGGGTAGAGGTGAAAAAGAGGAACTTTGCCACCTAGAGGGAAGGAAAAGAAGCAATCAATTAGATGGGCAGAGGTGAGGAGAACATTTAACTACATGTAATGTGGAACTCCTATTTTCGACAAAAGAGTATGAGTCAAATCTAAAAGATAGTGATGCTTGTGCTAAGTGATGAAACGAATCCGCGAGGTCATTAAATACACATCGACTCTGATAACATGCTATATTAACATAATAAAACATGATTATTGATGCATATTAACGCATAAATGATTTCATTTCCATGCATGTTATCATACTTATGTGTATTTTTTTATCATTCCATGAAAAAGTAATTATAATCTAAAAAATACCTAAAATTAGGGCTAAATATGATGATTTAAAAGACAAATAATTAATAACCCATCTTTACTTCAAAGACAGATTATATATGTTTTTAAAGTTAAAATAATCAGAGAAAATGTTTTATAAACATTTATTTATATTTTCTTCAGTAAAAATCCTTAAAAAACTAAATATGTTTTTAAAATAAAATATAAAATCTCATTATTTATCAATTTTTATCTTTTAGAATGATAGATCATTAAATTTCGGATCAAATGAAAGAAATTTGGATTAATTTGGAGTTATATATTAAAAGTTATGAATTTTCTATTTTTACGGATTTTTTTCTGAATTTTTAAATGAATTATTTCCGATTTTAAACGATTAAAATAAATAAAATAAAGGCAAAAAGCGGTTTTATTTCCGCGCGGACCCATGTTGATGCGACGTGGCCCACAAGGCCACGTGGCAGTGCCACGCGGGCCCATGTGGCGCCTACGCGGCGATGTGACGGATGCCCATTATTTATATTTACTGATATATTGTTTATAATATATAGCCTTCTGTTTATCAGAAGGGATTATTAAACTCACCAATCTGTCGCATCTTATAAACAAGTTTCTTTCCTTTAATTTTTCCCGTGTGGGACTAAGTTCCACACGGTTTTTAAATATGTAGGTGACGTGGCCAATCGTGGAGCGCTGGATCAAGATGAAGCACGATCAAGGCGGGTCGATCACGTGGATGCGCGGACCACCGATCGCGATCAAATGCACGTGCTTTATTAAAAGGATTATAACGGTCCTGATTAAATGGCGAGGAGCGCATCTCGACCGCCCGATCGCGATCGAAGGGGCGCGATTCATAGGCGTTTTAAAACGCATATAAAACGGATCATCCGGACCCTCCATCAGCGATCCGACGGATGTGATATATTTGAAACGGTCCATGATGGACCGTTCCATCGTAACCGTCGATCGTTTTGATCGGACGGTTACGCCCAAATATATTATAAAAAGACATGCTCTTCGATATTCTAAGCATTCGAGTTGGAAATCAAAGCAATTGATCTGTCTAGACACCTCCCCTCTCGTTTCTCTCAATCCCATCGTGTTCTACACTCAATTCTGCACCTCCGGAGCATTTGAGATTGAGATTTGGCCGTGTAGATCGCTAGAAATCGACGCTTGAACGAACGATCGTGTTCTTCGGTAGTTTCGGCGATTAATCAGGTTAATTGCACTAATCTGATCGCTAATTGTGGTTAGTGGAAGCCATTTTTGCTAATCTTTCATCCATTTATGGTTGATTTGAATTTAGATTAGGATTTAAGGTTTAATTTCGTTTAATCTTAGCTAAAATCGCGATTTCTTCGTCCGAAAATTTCTCTCCACTTTGATCTTCAATTTCTCCGCGAAATCAAGACCGAATTCGATGATTCTTGATTCCAAAAATCAAGGGAATCGATTTAAAGCTCTCTTTCATAATTTACCATTTTCCCGAATTTCTATCATCAATTCATTGTCCGATTTGATTAATTTCGAAGAATAGATCAAGAATTTCCTTATTTCCATCTGGATTCGACACTTATTTACCATTATACCCTTCAATTTGAGACATTTTCATCAAATTGGTAAGTTCATAAATATTTTTGACACGAGACTGTGTAAAATTAACGACCTCGCGGTCGCGTCTCGTCAGAATCGTGTCAAAAAAAATTTCAAACTCACCAATTGGGAGAAATAATTAGGAATTTAGGAGTATAGTGGTGAATAAGGGTCAAATCCTAGGACAATTCAGGTATTTTCGAGGAACTTCTTGAAATTTGATCAAATCAGATGACGAATTAAGGTGAAGAAATTAGATATTTTGATATTTATAGAAAGATAACTCAAAGACGAATCCACAGAATAAAAAATCACAGAATTTGGATCAAGATTCGTAGAGAAATTAATGAGCAAAAAATAAATAGAAAATTCGAATGCGAAGAGAGAGCAAACCAAAGTTAAAATCTAAAATTTGACTAATCTACAATTTGAAATTGAAATCTGATGTTATTGGAAGAAAGCTTAGGAAGAAAACACGAATTCAAACCCGAGATAACACTCAAATTGATTCCATTGAATGCTGGATCAAAGGCTTTTCATTCTGCGAATTTGAAGACGATTGTCGACATTCAAGAATCGATGTCTCCCTATTCTCTTCATAAACTCTCACTTTCAAACAGTCCTTGGAGGACACGAAAGTTGTTCTAGAAGCAAAGCAAAACAAGAAATTCAAGGATAGAGATGTCTAAACAGTTCAATTACTTGAAACACCCTTGAATGATTTACACCATCGAAAAACATGTGTATTTATAAGCAGATTTGGGTGTGGCCTTTGGATTTGGCTCTTCATATTCAATCAACGGCTTAGATGAAACGCTTGGATGCATATGGTTGTCATTAAGGTTCGTCTGTTCGATTGAAGATGGAGCGCCTAGATTTCGCCACGTCGCATGTGAAGAAGAATTGTCGCCCGATCGCGTCCGTCCGATCAGTAATCGACGTCTGAGATGTTGGCCCGCATCGATCGAAGTCCATCGGGTATATTTAATCTCAACCGTTATAACTCTTGAGATCAAATGCTAGGATTAAAACATTTTAAAATGAATCGTCATCCAATCAAAATGCGCCTCGTACCACCCCTCACTTTAGTGATGATCGACGATCGCGATTAAATCGGGTGATCACACACTACACATTTCGCCATGTCACCTGCGCACAAAAATAAACACAAGTAGTCACACATGACAAAAATAAAAGAAAACCGACGAGTATATAAGTAATATGAGATTAGTGAGTTAGCGAAAATCTTGAAAAGGGTGCTTAATCTCACTAATCACACACGTGCACAATGAATACACACAAATGCACACACGTGCCCACACATGTGCTCTCACACATTTTCGCCCCCGCCATGTCAGCTGCTACATTAGCAAGTGATAAAATTATGAATTTTTATTGATTTTAATTCCAAAGAAATCGAATTAAATTAATAAAAATCCATAAAAATTAGAAAAATCCTTAAAATTAGAAACTTCATATCTTTTAAAGTACAACTCTAAATTAATCCAAATTGGTCTTATTTGATAAGAAATAAAATAATATATCATTATAAAAAATTAAATTTAATAAATAACAAGAGAATAAACTTTTATTTCTTTTAGAAAAATAAATGAGTGTATAAAAATATTTTGTGTTATTATTTCATCACTAAAATCCAATTATAATCTCAAATATAAAATTGAGAATAATCTAATCTTAAGTATTTTTCTTTAATTATTTAGGATTATCCTGAAAATAGTGCATTTTGAGATTATGACTTAAATTTTCGTAGAATGATATATATATATACTCAAAACATGATAACATGCATACGAATGGAATGTTTTATGCCTTAATTTGAATTAATAATCATATAATTAAATGCATAAATTCCATGTTATCACTAAGCAACACCATTAAGCTGAAAGTCAAAGGGCATGTTTTCTAATGAAGGACAGTGAGGGAGAGATAATGATCAAGCATAGATGTTTGAAAAAACTTCGGTGCATTCTTATTGTAGAGAATTTTAAGAGTTATACTAGGTGGATATTTCAAGTAGAAATAAAAAATGATGAGTATAAATTTAGTGCACTCTTTAAAAAGTCTCACCAATGAAGTTGGTCAAAGGACAATAAAATATTGAAAACCCAAAATGGAGGAGACATGAGAAGGCACCCACTCATTGTAATGCACAAGATCAAAATGTGTCTTGCTAAAAATCAAGACAAGTCGAGGTTAGGAAGAATGAAAATGTTTGTCAAGTTGACTGAGAACGTGTCATTGATGCATTCATTTTCATTATTATAAATGGGTTGTAACACATAATTTTTGTTAATATAATGCACGTTATCATGTTTTTTATGATACTTTTTGCATTCATCATTTCATTCCACTCATATACTCAACTTGCATCTATTTAGTGCTAATTTGGTAAAAAAATAAATATGTCCTATCATGCACCATTCTTTTCAATTACTTATACTATGAGACTAACCCCATTGGACTCTTTCAAATTCAAGTGGTTGAATTCTCACATTTTCTATGAGTTATGTTAATTTAGGGACATAGGTATGCAAGTAAGAAAGCATGGATATGGATGACGATAAGATGAAAGAGGAAACAACTCTTGATGGAGAATTATTTTGAAACATGAACACAAGGGTTCTAAGTGAACCTATCCTCCTCCTCCTCCTCCCCCACCTTATCTACCAATTTGAGAAATTATCCATTCCTTAAATGGATGAAGAAGACCTCTCTAAATAAATGAAGAGAGTGTAGATCTTAAGGGAATTATCTTCCCTCTTTTCCCCATTTTACACTGATCTAAAGATTGACTTGGTCAAAAGAATTTAACCCTATCTTTAGAAACCTAGAATTCCTTCAATGGACCAAGTCAACCACCCTTTTATCTTTGATATAGGTTCCTAATTTCCAACCCATATCCACTATATCATAGGTACCTTATATAATTTTAATTAATGATCTCAAAAGAAAACAATAGGAACATCTTTGTTGTTATGAACCCTTTTTCTTTGAAACCACCTTAAGTTAGAATTATAGGAGAGATCAACTTCAAAAATTCATCTACGGATTCCATTTCAAGATTGATCCAAGCCTTTGTGACGACACATCAGCATATAAGAAGCCTCATGAATGACATATATCGATTACTCGATTCCCTCAAGCTGAATGAAGATCAATATATCAAAGCCTCACGAGAATCACCATCAAAGAAGCATTTTCTCAAGGACTAGGAGTACATCATGCAATTATAAGTGACAATCGTCACAGGAAATCAACTGCATCATGGATTATCGCCACGGATTCAGAACATACTAACACTTATATTAGAGAGTTACCCCTCTTTCTACAGGAACAATGAGACTACAGGAAGACCTCCACGAAGAACACAACTTCCCGGCGTGACTGATATGGACAAAGACTGCAAACGGACGGAAGTTTCAAGCTATTTTCACGTCGGCTCTCCCTTGTCTTGGTAGAACAACAAAAGACAAGACGTTTACCTTGAAAGCAACTTAAAGAAGGTTATTCTTCACTGCCGCGCGACCACAGGAGAAGACAATGCTCGAAGGACGCGACAACTACCAACACCAAAAGGTTCCAAAAGACGACGAACGAGAATCAGCAACGAAAACATAGGAGAAACAGCGATAAGAAGCCGAGTCAACCCGTTGACTCAGTGTTCCAAAGTCCCGGTGAATCTACCGCCGACAAACTACATGAGCTCGTCGCAGGAGATGACGAAACGAAAGTTCACTCAGAGAATTCACGTTGACGTCAGCTATCTTCTTTACTCCGTCAGCCATCGTCTTTGCCCCGTTCTGTCTTCCGGCGCGGACGACATCTTCGTACGAGCTGCAAATCATCAACTTCCTCGAGCTTTACCACCACGTTAGAACGAGTTTTATCTCGACTACGTCGACCCCAAAGAAAGGTTTTCAACATCACTACAGACCTGAAAATTCATCAAGCGGTAATTGCGGATGCACTCAAGAAAAAAACAAAAAGTTCCGATACCTGAATAACCGCCCACTCGCGAAAGCAGTTTCCGCAAACGACGCCTCGTCATAACTTCTTCCTCTTTATCTCTATAAAATAGATGCTTGTAAACAAGCGAAAGACATGTTGTTTATTGATAAAAAATTGGTTTCGTTTTGGTTACTATCTGGGTATTATTACCCTTCGTGTTCATCGTTTCTTCCTGTTATCTCCCTCCATTTCCCTCCCAGTTCTTCTATCCGATTCTATCCTCCTTTATTTTCTCCCCCATTTCTGTCATCCTTCATATTCCTCACAGAAGAAGCAAACAGAGATTTTATCTTGATTGTGGAGTGGTTTCCAAGGGCTTCTACTTCGCATCATTTCAGGTATCATCCTCTATCCTCTAAACCGTGATCTATAGTTTGCTTAATAATATCATAAGTCCATCATTATTCACTCCTCTTAAATCTCTCCTCTAACTAGTCTCTGTTCTTACCTCTTATCTATTTCGTCACTCTTCCATTCCTCTATATAATTACCTCTATATCTATTCACAACCTCTCTCTTATTTCTGCTCTTAATCTCTTCCTTTATCTCTTCTCTTATCTTATTATTCCTATTATCGTCTCTACTAAAATCTTCATATAACCTTATATTCTTGAAATATATCTCCACTGATTTATAACCATAATTCCTAGTGATATCATTTCATAGATCCTCCCTAATTTGTAGGAATATTATCAATATTAGAAATATCCTACATCAACTCTCCACTAAATTAGAACACCAAGCCAACCTTATTTTTATGAAATGTGGTAAATGAGGTTTGGATTTGGTAGAGGGATCATCATATGGTTTTTAAGATGATCCTAAATTGATTTAGAGTGAATATTAGGTCAATCTCCTTATTTTTAAAGAGGTTGGACCAAACTTAACTTTTATTAAATGAGACCTTAATTTTTTTCTCATGATTTTAGATATTTTTGGTTGAAAAGATAGAGGATTAAATTCTT
The DNA here is from genome assembly GCA_024174645.1 of Lemna minuta. Classification (NCBI taxonomy): domain Eukaryota; kingdom Viridiplantae; phylum Streptophyta; class Magnoliopsida; order Alismatales; family Araceae; genus Lemna; species Lemna minuta. Next base: position 1,610,910 of record CM044116.1, on the reverse strand, counting down.
GATCCAATGGATAAAATTTTTCAGAAAAAGGAGTTGTATTTTGTAAGATATTCAATTTCTAAGTTAGGAATTTTTCTCAAATTTATTTTAAAATTTTTAGTGACTTTCAGATTTTGAACATATTTATAAAAATGCCACTCTGATTTTTTTAAATAGAAATTGACACAAATGCCCCTTTGATATTTTAAGTAGAAGTTTGTAAAAATACCCTTCCAATTTTTAAAGTGAAAATTTATGAAAATGACCCTCCAATTTTTTAAGTTGGAAATTTATAGAAATGTCCCTTCGCATGATCTTAATCAACGGCTATGATTTCTCTAAATTAAAATCATGATATCTCATGAGCTAGATAGAGTTTTGAGCTGAAATTTATTTCTAGATTCATCTTTGAACCCTCTATCCATCCATACCCTTTTATAAAAGAATCGAACTGGAAAAATAATAATTTTAATAATTAGACTCTTTTATCCCTCTTTACACTCAAACCCTAAGAACCCACCTATAAAAGCTTTCATTTTCTCTCTCCTTGTATTTTTTGGCTCTCTCTTAGCATCAGGCTACCAGAAGGAAAGGGAGAGAAGCTCAAGGCCCAAGAAGGAGCATTTTTTTATGCTCAATCTTGTAGTGGACAAGGGAGCAAGCAAAGATCGTGATTGGAGCAAATCGAGCATCTCCCGGCGTAGGACTGGAACACCAAGGGGGTTTGTGCAAAGATCTACATTGGAGTTTGGCTTGGGAACATCTCCATATACATTAGACATGTGTTTTCTATTTCCTTTTATTTTTATTCTTCTTTTTCTTTATTATAGTAGCTTTGACATCATCTCCGAGTGCATCTCTCACTCTCACCCTCGTCGTGCATTTATCCATTGCTACCGCCATCTATTTTCTCATTTTCCATCATATTATCTCCATTTTTATCTCTCTTAATCTAATTATCTCATCTCTTTTCTAATTTCTATCGTGATTCTAAGATAAACTCAAATATATCTCTCATACTCACCTCCATGTGCTCCATTCCTACTCACACATCTTCCTCCGCCCTCATCTTTCTTTTGAACATATAACCTCATTACTTTAGGTCCCTGTGGATTCGACCCCTCCTAACACTATACTAAGTAACGAACTATATTTTATTACATAAAATCGACGCACAACAACAACGAAAAGCATACGCGATCGAGTACATCAATTGGCGTCGTTACTAGGGAGCTAGGTGTCATTGAGGTTAGTAGTTCTTTATTTTGATTTTTGATCTCTTTACTTTCTGATTTTAAATGAGAAAGAGGTATTTTCACTATTATTTCATTTTCATTATTGAATTTCTCTCATCACTATTCCACTTTTTAGTTCATGAACGGGCGTAGATCTAAACATCCCGACTAAATTGATTTGGAGTTGGTGAGAGAATCTTCTAAATTTGAAGAGGGGACCAGTAGTGAGAGGGAAGAAGTAGTCAAAGGAATGGGTGAAAATTTACTTAGAAGGAATAGAAATGTTGATCAAGATCAACATCTAGGAGCGGGTCGAACAAGAATGGGAGACAATTATGCCCCAATTAGGAGTAAGCTTTTCAGGGAGATAGCCCCTCCCATCGGAGAAGATGTAAATTTCAAGATAGACACTGCCTTCATTAACTCTTTACCTAATTTTTATGGTCTACCATCTGAAAACCCTTATATATATTTAGAAGAGTTGGTAGGAAAGTGTTACCTATATCATATTCCCGGAGTGTCCAACGAAATACTCAAAATGAAAGTTTTTCCCCAAACCTTGAAAGATAGAGCCAAAGATTGTTTTGGGAATTTAGGATTAAAATTTAAAAGTTCGGATGAAATAGAAGATTCTTTTCTAAAGAAATTTTACTCATCCAAAAAGACTAAGATTTTTAGACAAGCTATACAAGGCTTTATGCAAGGTGATGAGGCATTTAGTGAAGCATGGGAAAGATTTAAGGACTTAACTAGGCAATGCCCTCATCATAGTTTTGATAATTAGAAATTGATTAATATATTTTACGAGGGATTAACTGAAAATTGTAGGAATAGAATTGATGCAATTTCTGGTGGTTCAATCATGGATAAGTATGATGATGAAGTAGAGGAATTGATTGAGAGGTTAGCTGAAAATGATAGTCATAGAATTAGCTGAAATCATCATGAGAGGAATGGAGAACCTAAAAGAGAAGGAGTCCTAAATGTCCAAGGTGAAAGTCAATAATATTCAAAGTGATTCTTGCCAAGTCCAAGGTAGTCAAAGGCATTTTTGAAGGGTCAAAGAAGTCAAATTTCTTCTCTTTTATGTATTATTAATCAATTTATATTTTTCCTATTTTTCAGGAAGCATCCATATGCATAGGAGGAGAGAGAAGTAAACCCACCTCCTTAGGAAAGTGATAAGGTTATCACCTCTTAGAGAGTCTTCAACCCACTCGCCTAGGAAGTGGTTGTGGGAACTACCTCCTTAGGAGGTGGTTTTGGTCTTACTTTAGAGATTTAATCTTTACCATTCATTTGGTGGCACCCAAAAAGACTAAGCTCCACTATTATTTCAAAGGAACCTCTAAACCTAACATATAAGGGAATCTTCTTCTTCCTTTTTGGTTATTTTTTGATCTCTTATAGCATGAGGCTACCAGAAGGAAAAGGAGAGGCCTAGGCCCAAGCTTGGCATTTCTTAGTGATCAATTTTTTGTGGAGAAAAAGGTCAAGAGAAGAATCAAGATCATAACTTTTGTAGTATCACCCGACCAAGGACTTGATGGATATTATGTGACCTATAAGCCAATCACACTTTCATGTATCTTGTTAATGTTCATTGAAATGAAATTTATTCATTGTCATTCTTGTGTGATGTTTGCAATGAATTCCATGAGCATTGAAATGTAAGTGAATTATGATGAGATCATAATATAGTGATCACTAGTCTTTAAACATATGTTCTAAGCATTCATATTCGTGAGATATTCGAGAAGGACATCGAATTATCTGGAAAGAATATCACTATCTAATCCAACTCATATGATGAGTATGGCTGATCCTATAGCCATCGGTGTGAAGAGACTAAGGATAGATAGTGGGTACTCCTTGGAGAAAGAGTTCACTGAATTGATCTGTATGAATCCCTGAATGGTATTATACATAACTCTCAATCTGGTTGATTCATGTCATGGTTGTGTATGTGGTCCTTTGACTTGAGACACCAAAGACATCTTGTGGATGGATGATCATGTTTTGATTATGACTTACGAATCCCTAGTCACAGGATATCTAAAAGTCATATATTGGATACAACATGAAGTCCACGAAGATGATTGTGTGATCAAGATGGGATCATCCACCCTCGGTATTTGAGGAGATTGACTCAAGGAATGAGAGATGACCATATTTCTAATAGTGCTTTCATGGAGGAATGGACGACCATCGCCCCCTTGCCCACGCCCCTAGCAGTCCCCTCAGTCATAGTCACCAATAATGCTGCATTAGCCCTTACCTCAAGCTCTAGAAGAGAAGAGGATGTAGAATTTGAGGCTAGGGGTGGCAAATGTGTAGGCATAACTCTAGTGAAGACCTAGAGAGTAGTAGAAAAGGTCTTGCCAAGTGAGTCCTTGTATTTAGAAGTGAGTCCAAGTGAGTCAATGGATGGGTTACACTCAAAGTGAGTTCTTGTTTCTAGAAGCTGATCAAGGAGTTGAGCCATGCCAAAAAGAGGGCAACGACAAGTTCCTCTTCATATCGGTGTTGTGGCACAACATTAAAGATACATGGTTGATGAGTTTGCAAGTGATTGAGGAAACCAAGAAGGGAAGCATAAAAACCCTTTGGATAATGCCCACATTTCCTTGTCTTGAACAACTACTCATGTCCAATGTGCAAGAATTATCGAACTCATATCCACACGTATGAGCATACTCATCCTCAACGGCCTTAGACAAAAAAATGAGTTTCAAAGGCTTGCTAGTTAAAGGACCTATTATCTTGAGCATCCAGGAGCCAATGGCTTGATCTTGAATGAACCATGTCTCAAGTATAGGATCCTTGGAGTGTGGGAGGTCATCGATAAGGAACAAGAGACAACCGTGAATTTGAAGAAAATCATGAAAGCTAGAAACCATGTGATACAGTTGGTGTCATCAAAGATGATGCACAAGCTCTGTAGGTAATGGATGAATATATTCATCATAGGCTCCCAAGAAGTAGCATTTGGCTATATGATGAGACTAGAGGCAATAGGTAGGGTGGGAGAAAGAACTAGTGTGGGAGGCATGGTAGCAAAATGTAATGGAAACTCTTAACTCACCATGAGTAAAAGATGGGTGAGAAAATTTGTGTCATGATTTGGAGAAGCATAATGACGGCTAGCATGGAGGAAGCTGGTGTACAAAGTTGGCAATATAGGAACGCGAAAACTACCAACGGTGGAAACTGCTACATCCACTCATTGTTAGCAGAACTAGTAGTGTGCAGCAACCCTTAGGTGGTGGCTACCAAGGGCGGCACATGCACCGTTTGTAGAAGACAACCATTAGGGACATTTTCCAGCACTACCACTGATAGCTCTAGATCAAATAGCTTGTAGGAGCCATCAGCTAGGGTGTTGATAGGAAGACACATTGACAACAAGACATTGGGCAAGCATGCTAGCAAGGGCGATCATTAGTAGGATAGAGGGTAATACGGTAATTGAGTAGAGCTAGTGTGACAGTATGACACATACTAGCTTGAATCATTGGCAATAAAGTTGCACGCAGTGTCTAGTAGGGGCAATGCTAGAATTTCTTGCAAAGAGAGTTACATACAATTCTTTTGGAGAGTGACTGTCAAGGATGTTACCCTTACAGCGGAAAATTATCTTGAATCACAGCTTTGATAGCAAGGGGAAGTTTATCCATTCCATGGAATGTTCAACACATAAATAAATAAGAAGAATCATCATAAATAAGAAGAAGATTGAGGGAGAAGAATGTTTGTATGAGCCAGAGAGAATGCCAAACCCTCCCCCTATCAATAGATGAGTTACAAAATGATTTCGTCCGGTCGTTGAATACACACAACCTCGTGTTAAAACAAGTTCTAAACTCACCAATTAAAGAATTAAATCACTAATTAAGGAGTATAGTGGTGAATAAGGGTCGATTCCACAGAGAAATAAGGAAAGTTTTTTAGATATCCTTGAAATTCGATCAAATCAGATGATAAGTTGAGTTTAGAAATTAGGAAATTTAGTACATTAAGAAAGATAACTCCCATACAAATCTATGGCATCAAAAATCAAGAGATTTGGATTAGAATTCGCAGAGAAATCAAAGTTTGAAATTGAGATAGAAATTTGAACACGAAAATGATTGAAAAACTGAAATTAAAACGAAATTAAACTTAATCTACGATTCAAAAATGTAAATCTAATGCTAAATGATGAAAGATTAAGATGAAAACATGCAATCTAACCCAAAGTCGTGCTCAAAATGATCCAATTAATTTCCGGATTCTTGGCTTTTCATTCTGTAATTTTATCAGATTTAAGCTAACCCATTAAACCGTTGTATATTATATAGTATATTAATCTCAATAATTTATTTTGTGTGGGACTATGCTTCTTTATTTTGATTTCAGGTGACGTGTCGACGTGTGAGACGTCCGATCGCGTGATTGAATCATGTGCGTCGGATGCCACTTACTCATGGGGGTACGTGGTGACATCCTATTACACGTCTATTCGATTAAACGACGTTTAATCTCAGCCATCTATCTCGGACTTATAACGGTCTAGATTAACCGCGCACAATGGACCCTTGGATTTATCGTGATCGTTCCGAATACTCATAAGGTTGGGTCGAATACTCATAGTCCCACACAAAATAAATTATTGTATATAATATACTATATAATATACAACGGTTTAATGGGTTAGCTTAAATCTGATAAAATTACAGAATGAAAAGCCAAAGAATCCGGCAATTATTGGATCATAATCCGAATACTCATAAGGTTGAAAACGAAGATGACATTCAAGATGTGATTTCTCCCAATTCCCTCAATCAAATTCTGATTTCTTGCACTCCTCGGATGCGGAAATGAGTACGCGTCAGTTGACGAATCAACGCGATTAAGTCATGTCCATCCGATCGCACATGGAGCTTCTGGATGATTCCACATCGTGCGTGAGAGAGAAAGCGTCATTTCATCGCGTCCGTTGGATCCTTACTGGACGATCACGATAAATCCAAGGGTCCATTGGGCGCGGTTAATCTAGACCGTTATAAGTCCGAGATAGATGGCTGAGATTAAACGTCGTTTAATCGAATAGACGTGTAATAGGATGTCACCACGTACCCCCATGAGTAAGTGGCATCCGACGCACATGATTCAATCACGCGATCGGACGTCTCACACGTCGACACGTCACCTGAAATCAAAATAAAGAAGCATAGTCCCACACAAAATAAATTATTGAGATTAATATACTATATAATATACAACGGTTTAATGGGTTAGCTTAAATCTGATAATGGATGCTCTAACCCATTAATTAATCTCGCGCACATGTGTCACGCACACACACACGTGACATGCAAACACGTCACACATACACGCGTGCACGTGTTACGCACACATGCGTCCACGTGTCACACACACGCGTTCACGTGGCGCCATGTGGTGACACTCTGTCACATGAGCGCGCGGTAAATAAATACCTTTTTAATTCTATTTAATTATTTCAAAACCGAAAATAGAGTTAAATAAACTCAAAAAATTCCAAAAAATTCCTAAAAACTAGAAAAATCATAACTTTCAAAATACAACTCCAAATTAATTCAAATTTGTTTTGTTGGATAAAAAATTGAATTATTTATCATTATAAAAATTCAAATATTAAAATAAAAATATAATGAATTTTAATTAAAGAAATACACTCATGTATCTTATAAAATATATTTAGAAAAATACGCGAGTGTTAATAAACATCTTTTCTCTTATCGTTTAATTATGAAAACATAATTATGATCTCAAATATATATAGGATCATAATCACATTGTTTAATTATTGATAATTATCCATAAAATGATATATTTTTAGATCATAACATGAAATTACATAAAATGATAGAAATATACTTAAAATATGATAACATGCATACAAATATAATAATTAATGCCTTTATTTGCATTAATAATCATGTAAATTCATGTACAAATTTCATGTTATCAATGAGCATCCAAGAAGAGGAATAATTACATTGATGGTCTTAAAGGGAAATGTTGTTTCACAATATGCTTCTTAATACATGCTTGAATAATGACAATATGAAAATATATGATTATTAATATAAATTAAGGCATTAAACATTTCATTCTAATGCATGGTATCATATTTTTTTCATGTTTATCTATCATTCTATGAAAATTAAGTTATAAACTCAAAATGCACTAATTTAGGGATAATTTTGATAAATTAAGAGAAATATTTTTTAAGATTAGATTATTCCCATTTTTACTTGAAATTATAATTAGATTTTAATATTAAATAATAAAAGAAAATATTTTTTATGCACTCATTTATTTTTATAAGTTTTAAATTCTAATACCAATGAGTGTTTTTTTGAAATAAAACTTATTCTCTTGTTATTTATTGAATTTGAATTATTGGAATGATAGAAAATTTAATTTTTGATCTAATCAAATAAATTTGGATTAATTTTGATTATATTTTAAAAGTTATGAATTTTTTAATTTTTACAGATTTTTCTGGAATTTTTTTAAATTTTTAATGAAGTTATTTGGTTTATTTTGAATTATAAAGAATAAAAAATCATATTTATATTTCGTGCTGACGTGGCAGCTGACGTGGCAAGGGCAAAAATGGCTTCGCCATGTGGTGGCATATGAACACGCCACGTGGCGCACGCGTGTGTGTAATTAGTGACATAAAGCACTCTTTTAAGAGTTTACGCTATCTTATTAATCACACCTTACTTATATACTAACGAGAGGAGACCGCGAGGTCGTTGATTTCACATGGACTCATATCAAAACAAAATCCAAACTTACCCATTTGATGAAAATATTTCAATTGAGGGGTATAATGGTAAATAAGGGTTGAATTCACAGGGAATTAAAGAAATTTATGATGTTCTCTTTTACTTTTAATCAAATTGGACAATAAATTGATGATGAAAATTGGGGAAAATGGTAGATTATGAGAGAGAACCTCAAGACGATTCCACGAAATCAAAAATCTTTGAATTTGACTTTGATTTTGTGGAGAAATTGAAGATCAAAGTGGGAGATAATTTCCAAAACTTAAAATCGTGAAATTGACAAAAATTAAACAAAATTAAACTTAAATTGCTAATCTAAACAGAAATTAAACATGAATAGATAACAGATTAGTAAAAATAGCTTCCACTAACCCAAGATTACGATCGGATTAACCCAATTAATCGCCGGATTAAGGCTATTCATAAAAAATCAGAAAAATCGTGATTATGGAGTTCAAGCGTCGATTTCTTCCTCATCTTTCGGCCAAATCTCGATCTTAAGCACTCCTAGGATGCGGAATTGAGTCTAGAGGAGGATAGGATCAAGAGATTCAAGAGAGTCGTGTCTAAAAAGATCAATTTGATTGATTGCTCTCGAATGGTTTACAAATCAGAAGAACATCTCTATTTATATTGTATTTGGGCGTAGCCGTCCGATTAGATTTAATGAATGGTTCTGATGAAACGGTTCATCGTGAACCATTACGATTAAATCACTACCATCCGATCGTCGATGGAGCACTCGAATGAAGCCCTGTGTCGAGCGTTATAAAATGCCTTGAAAACGCATCCGTCGGATCTTCATCAGACACTTCGGATGCGTTTTGATCGCATTAAATCCAGACCGTTATAACTCTCCATTTAGGACACGTGCACGATCGATGATCCAGTGGACTCTGCGTCCACGCGATCCACGCACGATATTCACTACGCTTTTGATCCAACGCATCTCCTTCGGCCACGCTGCCTGCATTAAAAAATTAGAGTGGAACATAGTCCGACACGGTAAAAATAAAAGGGAGATCTCGGGCTTAAAAGGTGTGACGGTTTAAAGGGTTAGCGAATTCTGAATGCGGAATGCCTATATGTACTATAACCATATGTATAATATAAAAGATGTAAATGTGCACACGTGCCACCTCCGCGCCATGTAGGCGCTTGCGTGAGTCCGCGTGGCTCTGCCATGTCGCATCCACGTGAGTCCCGCGCAAAAATAACCCTCCTTTTTATTATTTGTTTAATTGTTTTAAACGTTTTAAACTCAAAAATAAATTCAGAAAAATCTGGAAAATCCCTGAAAATTAGAAAATTCATAGCTTTCAAAATATAACTCCAAATTAATCCAAATTTCTTTCATTTGATCCGAAATTTAATTATCTATCATTCTAAAGAGTTAAAATTAACAAATTATGAGATTTTTAATTTCTATTTCAAAAATACATCTATTTCTTAAAGATTTTAACTTTAAGAAAATTAAATCAATGTCTATAAAATGATTTGTCTCATTATTTTAACTTTAAAAACACCTATAATCTCTTGTAAAGATGGGTTACAAAATTATTTATCTTTAACTCATCATATTTAACCCTAATTTTAAGAATTTTGAGGTTTTAATGACTTTTTCATGGAATCATAGATAAATACTCATAAATATGTAACATGCATATAAATGAAATCATTTATGCCTTAATATGCATCAATAATCATATGTTATCATGTCTAATTAGGATGTTATCACACCCCCAACTTAACTGATTTCTAATCTCTTAGCAATTTATTATATAATCTCCCTAGAAGGTCCTTTCATCATTTGATCCTACTACTAAAAAGGTGAAGTGTACAAATGTATGATCACGTTTTCCTCATAGTGTAGGCCATAATGATCTAGATATCATCTATAGGTTGACTTCTTTAGTGCATGTTAGGGTAGTGCTCATCGGCTAATGCTCGAGTCTAATTCTCAATTGTAATCAAGGTGAGCATATCTAAGGTATGATCCTATGGTGATGAAAATATACTCACTCTCTCATGAGTGGATGTAATTCCTTACCCTCTCCATAAAAAAATCACTCCTTCCCTCAAAATGGAGGCTACTTAGTGCTGAAGAATTTCTCTCAAATCACTTTCCTCCTATAAAGAGTGCAATTCAAAAGGATTCCTATCTTTGGATGCATCTTGTGAGGTGGCTGAAGGAAATAAAAGATACTACTTCTAAAGGTATGACTTGGTTAAAAGCAAATATACAGATAAGCAAAGTGGATTTTTGATAACATGCAATCTTAACATGATAAAACATGATTATTAATACAAAATAAGGTATAAAACATTCCATTTATATGCATGTTATCGTATTTCGAGTGCATTTCTGTCATTCTATGCAATTTTATGTTATAATCTAAAAATGCGTTAACTTAGGGTTAATTATGATAAATTAAAGATTAAAGATTTTATAACCTATCTTTACTTGAGATTATAAGTTGTTTTTAAAGTTAAATAATGAGAGAAATCATGTTTATGTACATTCATTTAATTTTCTTAAGTTAAAATCTTAAAGAAATGAATGTATTTTTGAAATAAGATTTAAAGAAATGAATGTATTTTTATAACCTATCTTAGAAGCCGACGTGCCCGAGAAAGCTCCTTAGATCTCATACGGTACTTGGTAGAGGGAGGTTTTGGATGACCTCTATCTTGGCCTTGTCCACCTCTAGTCCTTTGCCCGAGACGATATGCCCGAGCAGTACTCCCTCCCGTACCATGAAGTAGGATTTTTCCCAGCTTAACACTAGTCATTTCCTGACGCATACCTCCAGTATCTTCATCAGGTGAGCAAGACAACTCTTGAAATCATTTCCAAAGACGCTGACGTCGTCCATGAAAACTTCTAAACTGTCACCATGAAAGTCGGAGAAGATTTCCGTCATACATCGTTGAAAGGTCGCAGGGGCGTTGCACAGTCTGAATGGCATGCGTTTGAAGGCGAAGGTACCAAAAGGACATGTGAACGTTGTCTTCTCTTGATCGTCAGAATGAATGGCAATCTGGTTATAGCCCGAATATTCATCAAGGAAGCAGAAGTAACTTGATCCTGCCAGTCAGTTCAGGATTTGGTCGATGAACGGAAGAGGGAAGTGGCCCTTCTTGGTCGTGGAGTTCAGCTTCTTGTAATCGATGCAGACTCTCCACTTTGTCGGAAGGCGTGTCTAGATTTCCTCGTCTTTCTCGTTTGCCGTGATCGTTACTCCAGCTTTCTTTGAAACAACGTGTCCCAGACTCACCCATTGGCTACCAGATATGGGGTACATTATTTATGTGTTTAGCCATTTAAGAATTTCTTCTTTCACGGCCTCCCATACCTTTGGGTTGAGTCATCTTTGGGCTTCCCTGACTGGTCTTGACTCATCCTCTAAGAATATGCGATGAGTGCATAGTGAAGGGTCTAGCCCTTTTAGATTCGTCAGGGTCCATCCAATTGCTTCTTCGTTCTACTTGAGTACTTCTAGTAATTGTTCCTCCTCCTTCATATCCAGCTTGGATGAAATAATTACCGGCTTTGCTTTCTCCTCATCAAGGAAGGCGTATTTGAGTGTAGATAGAAGAGTCTTGAGCTCTTAGGAAGGCTCATCCATTGGTAGCTCCTCAAATCTTGCTTCCTTGTCGATCATCATTACTTCTTCAACACAGGCGTCAATATCTTGATCGTCGGCGAAGTCGATGGTGCCCAAGTCTTCGGAAGCTCGTTTAGGGTATTTCATAAGCTTGTTGATGTCAACCTTCACGGTGTGCTCTCCCACCTTAAGAATTGCTTCTCCTTTCCCCTAGTCAGTAACGGCTTTCGCGGTAGCTAGGAAGGGTAGTCCTAATATGATCGGGGCTTGGCTAAGCTCTTTAGTCATTTTCATATTGACCACTAGGAAGTCTACCTGGAAATATCAGTCTTCTATTCTAGCGATGACATCCTCTACTAATCCATGTAGTTTTCTCATTGATCCATCGACTAAGCATAACTCTACTAAGAAAGGTTGCAACTCCCCTACATGATGATGGTCGAATACGGCTTTCGGGAGGATGTTAATTCTAGCTCCTATATCTAGTAGGGATCTAGTGAAGGACATTTCTTCTATCTCACTCATGATCATGGGTGCTCCCAGATCTCTCTTTTTTATTATTAAGGCATTCATCATGATGGAACTCACCGTCTCACTAAGTTGGATCCTTTTAGGGTTTCTATGGGGAGTGCATATACCTTTGAGAAATTTGGCCTAGGAAGGGATATGCTTGATGGCATCTATTAGTGGAATGGTGATGGTAACCTTTTTAAAGGCGTCTAGTAGATGGTCATCGGTTTCAATATTCTGGGCTTGAGGGCGTTTTAGGGCTTGAAGATAAGGCACATGGGGATTGTAATTGTTGGGGTTAGGTTCTGTCATAGCTTGTTCTTCCTCGTCCTTGGAACTCTCTTTTTTATTATTAAGGCATTCATCATGATGGAACTCACCGTCTCACTAAGTTGGATCCTTTTAGGGTTTCTATGGGGAGTGCATATACCTTTGAGAAATTTGGCATAGGAAGGGATATGCTTGATGGCATCTATTAGTGGAATGGTGATGGTAACCTTTTTAAAGGCGTCTAGTAGATGGTCATCGGTTTCAATATTCTGGGCTTGAGGGCGTATTAGGGCTTGAAGATAAGGCACAGGGGGATTGTAATTGTTGGGGTTAGGTTCTGTCATAGCTTGTTCTTCCTCGTCCTTGGAACTGTCTTGCTCGACGATAATTGGTGCTTCTTCTTCTTCAATCGGGCCTTGGTGGATAGGATGATCCTTGTATGGATCCGGTAGGTTTTTGCCACTCCAAAGGCTCGATATTGCTAACGCCATTTCCATAGCATCCTCGTCGATGTGTACATGGTTGATATTATGTGTCTGGCTTGATAAAGCCCCTGATTCCTCGTGTTAGCTGTGGCCTGCGAGGGTAATTGGTCAGTAAAAGTTACATGTTTGCCCTTTTTGTCGGTCATCGTTTGAACGTTCGTCTTGACGAAGTCCTGAATTTCGTCCACGTGTGAGTTCATCCGCGTCATTTGTTCCATTAATTGCGAGATAGTACCGAGGATCGGGTCAGATGTCGGCGCGGTCTGGCGTGGAGCTTGCATGTAGGCTTGTGGTTGAGTCGGCGGGACGAATGACGACTGTCGTTGATTAGGGTAAGATTGTTGATGTTATTGCTGACCATTGTATGACGGAGGATAGGATTGATCGTTGTTCCTCTGAAATCCCGTATTCTGCAAAGAATTATTAAAAATAGGGTTATTATAATGGTTAGGATATGTACCTGGATAATTAGATCGCCCTTGTCTACTTGGTCCTCTCAATGGACCTTGTCTAAACATGTTTTGCCCTTGGACTGCCATCACGGGACAATCTAATTCGACATGATCGAATCTTGAGCAATTTGCACATGGTGACGCTTCTTGAAGTTAGAAGGGGGCAAGTCCTTTGGAACCGTTGCAGATGATAAGTCGGTCCAGTAGTAAATTATGGACTTCCGCCATTTTATCAATTCTTTCTAGGAGCATCCCTCTCTCCACTCATTTGGCGTCGATTGTCTTTGGCATTACAATGCTTCCAAATGGTTTTGCCGCATTATGGTGGCTATTTTCCGCCACCGTCTCGATGAGTTCCATCGCGTCGTCTTCGTACTTGCTCATGAAGGTGCCACCATTTTTTGCATCTAAAAGATATCTATCTTGTGGGCCTAATGATAGCATGCAATCCTAACATGATAAAACATGATTATTAATGCAAAATAAGGCATAAAACATTCCATTTATATGCATGTTATACTACTTTGAGTGATTTTCTATCATTCCATGCAATTTTATGTTATAATCTCAAAATGTGTTAATTTAGGGTTAAATTATGATGAATTAAAGATTAAAGATTTTATAACCTATCTTTACCTGAGATTATAAGTGGTTTTTAAATTTAAGTAATGAGAGAAACCATTTTTATGAACATTCATTTAATTTTCTAAAGTTAACATCTTAAAGAAATGAATATATTTTTGAAATAAGAATTGAATCTCTTGTTATTTAAATCATTTGACTTTTTAGAATGATAGATAATTAAATTTCAGATCAAATGAAAGAAATTTGGATTAATTTGGAGTTGTATTTTGAAAGTTATGATTTTTACAATTTTTAGGGATTTTTCCAGATTTTTTCTGAATTAATTTTAATTTATAAATGATTAAAATGATTTAATAAAAGGCAAAAAAGGGGCTGATTTTTTGCGCGGGACCCACGTAGATGCAGCGTGGCACTCTGGGCCACGTGGCAGCGACACATGGGCCCACGCGGCGCCTACACGGCAATGTGAGGTGGCCAGTATTTATATTTATCTTATATATAGTTTATAATATATATAGGTCTCCCGATTATCGGGAGACAAGATTATTACCCCTTTAAACCGTCGCCCCCTATAAACCCGTTAATCTTCTTTAATTTTTCCCATGTGGGACTAAAGTCCCACACAGTTTTTAAAAGTGCAGGTGACGTGGCCACTTGAGGTGCGTTGGATCGGCGGCGCCTTGGAAATCCGCGCATCGATCACGTGGACGCGCAGACCACTGATCTTTGATCACGCACGTCCCATTTAAGATGGAGTTATAACGGCCCTGATTTAATGCGCCGAAAGGCATCGCGATCGTCGAATTGTGATCCAATGGGCGCCGTTTAATGCGTTTTATAACGCACATCGCGAGGATGCATCTGGAGCGTCCATCTGCGATCTGACGGCCATGTTATATTAGTAACGATTCGATTTGATGCATTAATCCGGACTGTTGATGCGGATTAAACGCATCAATCGGACGGTTACGCCCAATTCGCCTATAAAATGAGGCGTTCTTCGATTTTTGCCAGCATTCTTGGATGATTTCACTTAATCGACTCATCTAAACCCTTCAATCCTTGAATCTCCCACTTATAATCTCGTCTAGACTCGATTCCGCGTCCATAGAGTGATTAAAAGTGAGATTTTGTCGATCGATCAAGGAGAATTTGTCTCTTGAACACCGATGTTCACATTTGAATTCGCAGAATGAATAGCCGTCGATCCGGCGATCAATTGGATCGATTCGATCGTTATCTCGGGTTAGAAAACAAGTTTTCCCTCCAATCTATCGTCATGTATCACCAATTTTTAGTTTAGGATCTTAATTTAGCTCTTTTTTTTTCATTTCAATTTATGTTCTTCGCGATTCCGAAAATTTCGTCCCACTTTACTCTTTGATTTCTCCGCGATTACTAATCCAAATCGAGTGATTTTTGATTCCGTGGATAGATCTTTGAGTTATCTTTCTAAAACCACCATTTTCCCTAATTTCTCACCTCAATTGATCGTCCAATTTGATCAATTTCCAAAAGATATCTCAAAAATACCTTAATTCCCTGTGGATTTGACCCTTATTTACCATTATACCCCTGTATTTGTCATTCAATTCCAAAATTCGTAAATTAGGTATTATTTTTGACACGAGACTTTGTGAAATCGACGACCTCGCGGTCTTGTCACGTCACCTAACCTGTCATAAAATATTTGCGTTAGTTCATGGTTAGATACTTCATGGTGTGGACACTGATAAGAACATGAATAGTAGTTATAACCACCCATTTATTGTTCTTATTTAGCTTTATTAAACTCATGTATACACCAGCCCCTCCATTATCTCTTGACTTGATGTTGTAGTCTATTAATGCATCAAAAAGATATTATGTTGCATGATCTCATTTTCAAGAGCTATACAAAAGGAAGAGTAACAAGACCCTCCAAAATAGAAGGCATAATGGGCTGTCCAAAGCAAGGACATAAAGTATACAAGAGGATGGGCAGCAAGATCCTTCAAAATGGAAATGCTTAAAGGGCTTAATGGGCTGTACAAGACAAGCAATGTGAGGAGATTCTGGAGAATAAAAGAGGGAAAAAGCTCTTTCGGGAGACTTCTTCCTTCCTTTTTAGCTTCTTCTCGTAGCTTCTTCTCCTTTCTTCTCTTTTAGGTTGTTCTTTCTCTCTCTTAGGCTTAAAATGTCTCGGGTGTTCTTCTTGTGGGAATGTAGTTTGGAAATCAAAAAGAAAGATCTCATTTCGTGTTGTTGAAATTATTTTCATTTTAGTTCTAATTTTTTTCTCTCTCGATCCCTCTCGCCATTTGTCTTCTCTCTTTCTTCCTTCTCTTCTTCTCGATCCATCTTTTCTCTCTGGTTTTCGCCATCTCCTCTCTCTTGACTTTTCAATTCTTCTCTTGTCTCCTTATTTTTGATTCATCGTTTTGGTATCTGCTCTCTTCCTCTCCCCATTTTCTTTTCCGTCTTTCTATCTCTCTCGCTCTCTTTCTCTCTCCCGTTATCTCCCCTTCTCTTTCCCGTTCTATCATTCTCTCTCATTTTAGTTTTTTTCTTCTTCGCCTCCCCTCTCCTACTCTCCCGAAATCTCCTCGACCATTGTTCTATCGTTCTTCTTCAATTACGTTTTTTTTTCGTCTATCTTCTTTCGTTTTCTTATTCCGTTAAATAGCAAAATCGTCGCTTCTTATTTCGTTTTCTCTCTTCCAATTTCTCTCCCCAGTTTCTGTCTTCTTTGTTTTCTATCTTTCTCTTGAGTTTCGATTCCATCTCCCTCTCCCAAATTTTCCTCGAACACCGTTATATCGTTTTCGTTCACAGTCTATCTTCTTCTTCCTTTCGCTCTGTTCTATTCCCTTTCTTGATTTCTCTCAAAATGTCGTCTTCTTCTGCTTGAATCTCCAGCTGCCCTTCTTCGATTTTATCTCCCTCAATCTCTACTTTCTCTCTCTTCTACATTCTATCCGTGTCTCTCTCCATTTTCCGAAGTCATCTTCAACCTCTCCCTCACGATTTCTCTCTATTCTTCTCCTATCATTTTCGGTTCTTCTTGTATTCTTCTACACTTTCTCATTTTCGTTTTTTGTTTTGTCATTTCAGTATTCTCTCTCTCTCTCTCTCTCTTTCGTCTCTCTCTCATTCTTCCATCGCTTTTATTTCGCATGCTCGTCTTCACCTTGCTGATCTCCCTCCTTAGTTTTCTTCTGTTCGAATCTCTTCTGTGCCGCCGCATCTTCCTTTCTCCCTCTTCTACTTCTTCCCTTAATCTCTCTCGCGATCTCTATCTCTTCTGCGATTTTCTTTTCTTTCCCATTCGCCCGTTCTTCTCTTTCCTCCTGCTCTCTCCGATTTTCTCTTTCCCTCTTCCTCTTTTCCAATTTCGTCATTTCCATCCCTTTCTTCCTCTAAATCTCATTCTCACCATCATTTTCTTTCTTCTCTCTCCTCACGTCCCCTCGTCCGCACGTCTTCCGTGTTATTCTCTTCTGCAAAATCTCTTTCTCGTAATCATTTCTCTTTCTTCTTTCTCACACGATCTCTCACTCCCTCGCGTCGTCCTTCTCTTCCTCACCTTTCCGAACCTTGTCTTCTTTAGTCCCACATTTCCGCTCCTCTCCCTGCATCTCTCAGTCTTCCTTCCATTCTAAATTTTTCTCTCCCTCTATTTCTCCCCCCGTTTTCTGATTTCGTCTTCTCGTTTTTCGATTTTGTCCGCTCTCCCCAGTCACTATCAATTTCCGATTTCTCTCCCGCATCTTCTTTCTAATTTCTTTTTATCGCTATCATTCCCTGTCTCTCTCCTAACCGCGCGCCTCTCTTTCTCTATTTCTCTCTGTATCACTCTTTCTTCCGCCATTTCTTGTTCTTCCTCTTCCTCTTTAATTCCCTTCTGCTCCATTGCGGACCCCTCTCGCGCTCCGTCTTTCTTCCACTCGCTCTTCGTCTCCTTTTCCTCTTGAAATCTCACTCTCTCTCTCCTAGTCAATATTTTCCACAGTTTCTCTCACTCACTCTCTCAGTTTCTCTCTCTTCCTTCTTTCACATCTCCCTATCTCTCTCTCTCCTCTCTCTCTCTCGCCATCTCTCGCGCGTCTGTTGACCGTCTTTATTTCCTTTCCTCTACCATTCTTCTATTCTAAAGTTCATTTATCTCGCTCTCTCTTAAATTCTCTCTTACTTTTTTCCCATTCTCTTTATATCTCCTTCCCTCTCTTCTAAGATCTCTCTCACTCTCTCTAAATCTATCCCTAAGAACTTTCTTTCTTTTTATTTCTTTCCGGCTCTCCATCTTTCCTCCTAAAAGCTTTTCCTCCCTTTCTCTCTCTCCTTAACTCACACTCTTTCCTCCTCTCATTACACTCCTTCTTCCCCATTTTTCATCTAATTTATCTTTCCTTCCTTTTTATCTTTACTATATCTCCTCACACGTCATCTTTCCTCAAGTTTATCTTAGTTTCATATCTCTCTATTTTGCAGACTCTCTAGTTGTCATTCCCATTGACATGTCCAAGTAGTTTAGATTATTCCCTTCTCTTGCCGCCTATATTGACGTTCTCTCGCCCTAGAGTCCTTGTGGATCTACCTAGGAAACCTATACATCCCAATTATCCAGTACTTTAAAGTTTCCTAGTTTATAAATAGTAAATATGTTGGCCTTAAACACACGATGACTTTGAGCCTATCATACACTCCCTAGTTAGGTCTCTAAGTCGCTCCCAAGCCTCGTGGAAGGTTTCACTCGTGCCTTGGGTAAACTTGCGAATAGCTTTCTGGACTGAGGTGGTTTTCCCTACGGAATAGTATTTTCTAAGGAATTCTTCCTCCATCTCGGTCCAACTAGTGAATTCTTTCCCTAATTTCAAAAACCAATCATTGGCTCGGTCTCTAAGGGTAGCGGGAAAGAGTTTCATCTTCATCATGTCGGCGGGGACATTCTGAAGATGATTAACTTCACAAACTTGGGAAAGCTCATCTGCGTGTCTATATGGGTCTTCGGAAGGTTTACCATGAAAGATAGGAAGCATACTCATCACATGGGAATCAATTCTAAAATTAGCCCATCTAGTTAGGGGTGCGTGAATTCTAGTGACGGGTCGCTGGAGGACGGGCCTAGATTAGTCACTAAGACGTTTCCTTGCATTTCCCTCATCATCCCGGGCCATTTCTACTGGTTCGGTTGGATCTACGTTTGTGTTGGTCTCGGTAGTGTCGGGGGATTGCGAGGATTGTTCAAAGAGGTCTATTTCTAAGGGATTATTCTGTAATCTCCAGCCTGTTCGTCGTCTCATGAAGAGTGGATCAAATATTTAGATAGATAATAACTTATAAATATTTATAAAATATTTAAAAGTGAAGTCAATTGTACTTGAATGTTGGTATCCATGAGAGTGATGCGTTCTCAATGCGATTTTGAAGAAGTGATCGCCCGTGATCCTTAGAAAAGGGGAAAAATCACTTAATCTTATCGAATTAAGGATCTCGAAGATTGATTTATACTTTGGATCACTCAATATACGATTGAATTGCTTGAATTTCAAGAAATTCAAAGAAAAATCCATGTTGACCAAGTCAAAATTGACTAAATTGATCAAAACTATCACTTCATTCCCCGGCAGCGGCGCCATTTGACGAGAGGAGACCGCGAGGTCATCGATTTCACATGGTCTCGTGTCAAAAAAAAGGTCCAAACTTACCAATTTGATGAAAATATCTCGAATTGAGGGGTATAATCGTCAATAAGGGTCGAATCCACAGGGAATTAAGAAAATTTATGATGATCTCTTTGATTTTTGATCAAATCGGACAATGAATTGATGATTAAAATAGGGGAAAATGGTAGATTATGAGAGAGAACTTAAAGACGATTCCACGAAATCAAAAATCTTTGAATTGGACTTTGATTTCGCGGAGAAATTGAAGATCGATGTTGGAGATAATTTCTGAAACATAAAATCACGAAATTGAAAAAAAAACTTAAATTACTAATCTAAACGAAAATTAAACATGAAATGATGAAACATTAGTACAAATCACTTCCATTAACCCAAAATTATGATCGGGTTAACCCAATTAATCACCAGATTAAGGCTATTCATAAAAAATCCAAAAAATCATGATCGTGGAGTTCCAGCGTCGATTTCTTCCTCGTCTTTCAGCCAAATCTCAATCTTAAGCACTCCGAGGATGCGGAATTGAGTCTAGAGGAGGATAGGTCGAGAGATTTAAGAGAATTGGTGTCTTTACAAATCAATTTGATTGATTGCTCTCGAATGGTTAACAAATCGGAAGATCATCTCTATTTATATTGTATTTGAGCGTAACCGTCCGATTAGATTTAATCGACGGTTCTCATAAAACGGTTCGAATGGCAGTGAACCGTTATGATTAAATCACTGCCATTCGATCATCGATGGAGCGCTCCGATGAAGCCACCTGTCGCGTGTTATAAGACGCCTTGAAAACGCAGCCGTCGGATCTTCATCGGATGCTTCGGATGCGTTTTGATTGCTTCAAATCTTGACCGTTATAACTCTTCATCTAGGACATGTGCACGCTCGATGATCCGGTGGACTCTGCGTCCACGCGATCCACGCGCGATCTTCACCGCGCATTTGATCCAACACATCCCCTTCCCTTCGGCCACGTCGCCTGCATTCAAAAATTAGAGTGGAACATAGTCGCACACAGTAAAAATAAAAGGGAGATCTTGGGTTTAAAAGCTGCGACAGTTTAAAGGGTTAGGCGAATTCGAATACGGAATGCTTATATGTACTATAACCACATGTATAATATAAAATATGTAAATGTGCACACGTGTCACCTCCGCGCCACGCAGGCGCTTGCGTGAGTCCACATGGCTCTACCACGTGGCCTTGCGTGCCACGTCGCATCCACGTGGGTCTCAAGCGAAAATAACCCCCCTTTTTATTATTTGTTTAATTGTTTTAAACGTTTTAAACTCAAAAATAAATTTATAAAAATCCAGAAAAATCCCTAAAAATTAGAAAATTCATAACGTTCAAAATATAACTCCAAATTAATCCAAATTTCTTTTATTTGATCCGAAATTTAATTATTTATCATTCTAAAGAGTTATAATTAACAAATTATCAGAGTTTTAATTTCTATTTCAAAAATAGATTTATTTCTTAAAGATTTTAACTTTAAGAAAATTAAATAAATATTTACAAAATTATTTCTCTCATTATTTTAACTTTAAAAACACCTATAATCTCAAGTAAAGATGGGTTAAAAAATTATTTATCTTGAACTCATAATATTTAACTCGAATTTAAAGTATTTTGAGGATTATATTTACTTTTTATGGAATGATAGATAAATACTTATAAATATGATAACATGCATAGAAATTAAATCATTTATGCCTTAATATGCATCAATTCTCATATTTTATCATGTCTAATCAGCATGTTATCATATACCCATCGGATTTCCTTAATTTCTGTCGTGTGGGTGATCTTTTGGTTTTAATATGCGCAAGTGATGTGACATCATTTTGAGCGTCTGATCGCGTGATTTAATCATGATCATCGATCATCACTTTTGTGAGGGGATATGTGGTCCACTTTGGTTCGTCAGCAAATCATTTAAAATATCATTTAATCTCAATCATTGATCTAAGGAGTTATAACGACTAAGATTAAAACCGTTCAACCGTATCCACAACGTTAGATGAAGATCAGACCGCGAGCATTTTCTAGTGTTATTTCCTCACGCGAGACATGGTGAGATCTTAGAAATCGATTTTCGATCCAATTGGCGCAATTTAAGTGAAAAAATTTACATATGTGCATTTCATCAGAGCCGTTGATCAAAGATTAAATGTCGATCTGATGGCTATGCCCAAAGATTCCTATAAGTTGAGATGCTCTTCAATGATATAAATCATTCTAGGGTTTTTCGAGTAATCAAACTGTTTAGACATCACAATCCTTGAATCTCATGCTTCCCTTATCTTCTAGATCAATTTTTTGAGTCTAAGAAGTCTTTAAAAGTAAGATTTCATTGAGAGAATAGAAAGAAACAATTCATGAATACCAAAAATTGTCTTTGAATTTGCGGAGTGAAAAGCCTCTGATCTGACAAGCAATTGGATTAATTCGAGCACAATCTTGGGTTAGAAACCATGTTTTTTGTACTAATCTTTCTTCCTACAACATTAAATTTCAACTTCAAATCGTAGATTGAATCAATTTCAATTTTAATTTCAGTTTTTTGCTATCTTTTCGTTCGAAAATTTCTATCTGATTAGCTCGTTGATTTCTCCGTCAATCTTGATCTAAATTCTATGATTTTTTTTCTGTGGATTCACCTTCGAGCTATCTTTTTAAAAATATTCAAATATATAATTTCTCACTTCATTTCATTGTCCGATTTGATCAAATTTCAAAGAATACATAAAAAACACCTTAATTCTTTGTGGATTCTACCCTTATTCACCTCTATACCATCTAATTCATGATTATTTATTAAAATTGGTGAGTTTGGAATTATGTTTTGACCCTTATGTGCGTGTTTTCAATGACCTCGTGGATATGCTTTGTCAAATGGCACCGTTTCCAGGGAATTAATGTGTATTTTTGATAAAAATCATCAATTTTGACTCGGCCAACTCGGATTTGTTGGTTTATTTATTACAATTAATTCATATCGATCGTACATCGAATGATTCAAAGTAGAAATCAATCTTTGAGATCCCTAATTTGAGAAGATCAAATAATTTCTGCCCCTTTTCTATGGAATACGAACAATCATTTCTTCAAATTCGCGTTAAGAAGTGTTTGCTCTCATGGACACCAACACTTAGGTACGATCAGTTGTCATTATTTGATAATTTATAATTATTTACTATTTATATTTATATAAATATACGCTCCATCATTCCATGAGACAACATACCACCTGGAGATTGAGGAACAACCTTTTACACGTAGATCTATTTGAACAATCGTTACAATCAGCCGTCTCTACCAAGTCATCTTCAACCGTAGAGCCTGTAGAAATCACCCGAAATGATAAGGGTAATGCAAGGTAATGCTTTAGTGACTATGATAGGCCCCTCCTCAAGAGACCTGTCACTCGATTTCACTCACCCTTTAATATAGGTGTAAATTTTAGAATAGATTCACATGTAAGAAGTATGTTTCCTATCTTCCAAGGTAAACCTTCCTAGACTCTTATAGACACGTAGATGAGCTTACCCAAGTATGTGAAATAAATCATATGAATAATTTCCTAGCTGATGTAATGAACATGAAACTCTTTCCTACTACACTTATAGACCAAGCTAAGGATTGGTTTTTAAACTTAGGAAAAAAATTCACTAGTTGGTCTGAAATGGAGGAAGAATTTCTATGAAAGTATTATTCTGTAGGGAAAAGCACTCCCGCTTGAAAGGCTATCCACAAGTTTACTGATAACATGCAATTATAACTTGAATGCTTACCCTAATTAACTCATATTCATGCTTATTTTATGTGAATATGATGCATGTTATCATACTTTTTAGGAATTTTCTCCATTGGCATGTCATTTCACTAAAATTGATTTTCATGCATAAATTAGGGATAATTCAATGTTAAATAGATGATTAATCTTTTGTTTAAATTAATAGAAGTTAATCTCTATTATTAAATGATTTTTCACTTTAGTAAATGTTTAGAAAGATAATTTCAAGATGAATTTATGATTTAAAGTGTTTAATGAAAAACGATTTAAGTAAATTTTAATTCATCTTGATTTCTTCATTCTAAATATATTTTAATTGACATGATATTAAAAAGAAGAGAATTGGTGATCCAATGGAGAAAATTTGAATTAAAAAGGAGTTGTACATTTTAATTTATGAATTTCTGAAGTTTTAGCCCTTTTTCCGATTTTTATTTGAATTTTAAAGTGATTTTTCGATTAATTTTCTTGTTAAAATCGCGAAAAAGGGGGGTATTTTAGTCCACAGGCCCCCGACTGATGACGTGGCAGGCGTACCCAGGTGGCGGCTGATGTGTCGCGCGGGACCACCGCGCCGTTACAACGTGGCACTGAGGCCACGTGGCAGGACGCGTGTGGCCCACGCAGGAGGCGCACGGGGCACGCCAAGTGGCACAGCGGCCACGTGGGCGCCCGTGTAGGGCGCCACGTGTACTGCATATAGAGGAGATATGAGGACAATTAATTGGGGAAGCTACTCCCCTATTTAACCGTGTCCTCTCCCTTCTTTTAATCCGTGTGGGACTATGTTCCCACACGATTTTGTTTATTGCAGGTGACGTGGTGACGTGGCGGCTTGGCGGGCGTCGGATCGGATCAGAGCGACGGAGATCGCGTGGACCCGAGTCCACGCAATCACTGATTACAACACGTGCTAAAAGAAAAGAGTTAGTGGATTAAGATCGATGGCCTACCTGTTGCCACGTGGAGCCTCTCCAGAGCATCCGATCGTCATCGAGGGTTCATCGTATTCAAGTCATCGGACGGTTGCGATTTTTCGCGATCGGGAGCACTGCACGATCATCTGATGTTCATCAGACGGCTGCGATCGTTCGCGATTTGGGCGACGCGTGGAATCTCCTGGTGAGTCCGATCTTCATCGTGCGGACGACAGCGTAGCGCGTGGAGCACCGTGGATCGCGATCTACTCTTCATCCGACGGCTAAGATGAAGACCGGTCTTCTCTCTCTTCGCGGGAATCTGGAGCGTTGGATTCTAATCCGACGGCGAAGGCGATGCGTGGAAGAACACCACGATCGCGGTCCGATCGAACCGCGATCGCGGCGCGATCGAGCCGCGATCGTGATTCCTGGATGGCGGAATCATCTCCCCGAGCTTTGGAAGGTTGCCTTGGAAGCCAGCGATCGTGGATGGACCCACGATCGTGGCCCGATCACGGCGTGATCGTGGCCCGATTGTGGTGCAAACGTGGCGTTCATGGAGGCTAATTTTAAGGAAAATTTGCCACAAATTCGGGAGTTACAACGCCGCGCAAGGAAACCGCTCCCTCGATGCTGCAAATCCGCGTCCACATCCGCACTAATTGGCCACGATTTCGGGCCTAATTCCCTCTTTAAAAGCATGTATTTCCCTCTCTTTGTTCTTCAACTTTTGATCGACTCGTGAAGTAATTAAGCGAGTTTCGAGGAAGGTCTTAAGTTCTCGTGATCCTCTGCTTCCAAGAGTGTAGAGACGCAGCCATTGAAGCATGATAATCACGATTTCATCTCTTGATTTCATCGAATTTTCCCCTTGAATTCCGAACGTCCACGAGGAAGAATCCGAGCAAATTCGCTTCAATCCACGAGAATTGAGGCCCCATTCTTGCGGCAATCGGGTCAGTAGTGAGGTTCGATCCATTATCAAGAGGTAATTTGTATTTTTATTAGGTTTAGATTTTTAATTTAGCAAATTAGTTCATAGTGTTCTTCATTTTCCCCAATTTTAGGTCCGAAAAGTCACTAATTTTGAAAATAGTATATCTCTTTGATTATAATTCCAAATCACTTGATTTTGGTTTCATTGGATTCCTATTTTCATCAGCTTTCCGTGAATAGAAAATTCATCAAATTCTGACTTCATTTGTCCCTCCAATTTAACGTTTGACCAAGGACTGTTCATCTTTCATCAGAAGTCAAACGTTGACTTTCGGGGTCAATTACTTTTTATTGAAAAATCAGAATTTGATAATTTTGGTCTTGTTGGATTCCTCTGGTTCTTAGCTTTCCATTGACATATAAATTGCAAGATTTGGATTTCATTTGGGCATTCAATTTGAAGATTTCCTCTGAGGTGTTAATTTCAGAGATTTTCTGATCATTGATTTTCAATAATTCATAATAAATCTATTTCTTATCCAAAAATTACGAAATATATATAAATAAATTCCATTTTCTCTCTAGTTTCCAAATATCTAATTTTCGTAATCATCTGACTCTGTTTGATTCTCTGATTTTGCAGAACACTTACTGCTAGTCAAAGTCAATGCTTTGACTTTGACCTTTGACTTTTCTTTGTCAAATCCGAGATTTCAATTCTTAAAACTTCTTATTTACCTTATTTATATCATTTTCACATCTTAAATCTTATTTTCTCTTATTTAAAACTCCTTTTAAACCTAAGTTTGACCAAGTCAACTCTGCGATTAAAGTCAACCCTGCTCTATGTGGATCGACCCGATACTTACCCAATACTTGATTATTATATCTTGTCTTTGTGAGTTCGGTTTTATAAATTTTGTTTGACTATCGTCTTTGTGTTTTAACGACGCACGAAAATGACACGTCATTTACCGAAGGCCCGAGTGAAACCTTTCATAAGGCCTAGGAGCAACTTAGAGACCTCACTAGGGAGCATCCTCACCATGGGGAGTGTAACCATGAATTAACATATATTCTATGACCGATTTGGCCTGCAAGATAGATATCTTTTTGATGCAGCAAGTAGCGGCACCTTCATGAGAAAATACAAAGATGATGGAACGAAACTAATCGAGACACGGTTGCAGAGAATAGCGATCATAATGCAACAGAACCATTCAAAAGAGGTGCTATACCTAAAGGACAATTAATCAACGCAAAATCAGCACAAACGTACATGCTTCTTGAAACAATCGACAAAATGACAGAAGTTCAGAATCTCCTATTGCACCGACTCAACATCCACGATGGTTTTGAAGGACTCGCTACTGTCTCATTACAAGAAGCGTCACCATATGCCAATTGCTCAAGATTCGACCACGTCGAACTAGATTGCCCCATCATGGCAATACAAGGGCAGGGCATGTATAGACTAGGCTCGCCAAAATGGCTAACTCAACAAGGACCACTGATAACATGCTATTTATGCATGAACTTACATGATTATTAATGAAATTTAAGACATTAAATATTCTATTTGTATACATGATATCATATTTTGAGTGCATTTCTATCCTTTTATATAATTTTAGGTTATGATATAAAAATATATCATTTTATGAATAATTATGCATAATTAAATAATATAATGCTTATCCTATTTATATTTGAGATCATAATTATATTTTCATGATTAAATGATAAGAGAAAATATTTTTTATTTATACTCATGTATTTTTTGAAATTTATTTTCTATGAGGAATGAGTGTATTTTTGAAATTAAAATTAATTCATTTATTATTTAAATATTTTGACTCTTTATAATGATAGAAAATTCAATTTCTGGTCCAACAAAACAAATTTGGATTAATTTGGATTATTTTATGATAGAAAATACATTTTTAATGTATTTTTGAAATTTATGAATTTTCTAATATTTAAGTATTTTCTAGAATTTTTCTAAATGCATTTAAAGCTATTTATGATTTTTAGAAGAATAAAAAGGAGAATTAAAAAAAAGTTTTAATCATGCATTGACGTGGCAAAGCGTCACTACGTGGCAACCCATGTACAGGCCAAGTGTCATTGTGTCAATGCATTACTCTATTCACACATATGCACGTGTGTGCGAGTGTGTGCGCGTGTGTGCATGAAAGAGATTAGTGGGCTTAAGCATCTATTACCGATTACGCTAACCCACTATACGCTAACTCTTTACATAAGTGTTCAATACTATAATTTTTTATCATGTGGGACTATGTACATTTATTTTTACACGCAAGTGACATGGCGCAACGGCCAGGGCCCGACCATGTGGTTTAATCCCGACTGTCGGATGTCACTTACTCGCGGGGATAGGTGGCAACATTTGATTGCGTGATGATTTCATTTAAAGTGATTTAATCTCAACTGTTGATCTAGGGAGTTATAACGGTTGAGATTAAATGCGCTGATGGACATGTGGAATCATCGCGATCGTTCAATGAAGATCAAACAAATGTGACTTAATGACGTCGATTCACCAAACTACATTTAAGCTTAGCCGTTGATCAAATTGAAAGGATGCATCCAATGGTCGCGCCCAAATTTCTCTATAAAATCAAAATGTTCTTTAACGGAAGGACAGTTCTTGGATTTACGTGCAATTCGAATTTTTTTGATACCACAATCCTTGAATCTCTTGATTCTTCCTCTTTTAGAATCATTTCCGCGTCTGAAGAGTGTTTGAAATCAAGAATTGGTTGAAAGAATTGGAAGAAATCATATCCTGAACACTGAACTTTGTTTTCAAAATCGCAGAATGAAAAGGCTTGAATTCGGCCATTAATTGGATCATTTTGTGGACGACTTTGGGTTATTTTGAGTGTTTTCATCCAAATCTATCTTCTTTTAGCATTAGATTTATATTATGAATCATAGATTAGTGTCATTTGAGTTCTAATGTCGGTTTTCATCTATTTTTGCGATATAATTTCTTTCTCAATTTCACATCACTATTTCTCCGCGAATTCTAATCCAAATTCGATGATTTTTGAAATCCCTAATTTCTCCCCCCAATTCATTGTCTGATTTGATCAAATTTCAAAGATATCTCAAAATTTTGTTTATTTCTCTCTAGATTTGACCCTTATTCACTACTATACTCTTTAAGTAGTTATTTGATCTTTAATTTGGTGAGTTTAGAACTTGTTTTCACACAAGATTGTGTGTATTCAACGACCGCACAAAATAGTTTTGTGAACAACCAAGCTATCCGGGTTCATACCTAAATTATTATAATAACCCTTTTTTCAATAACAATCTTTCGCATCACGCAAGATTTAGGAGGAATAATGAGCAAACATATCCTGCAACATACAACACCAATTAGCAACACCTTCAACAATCCTACAGAAATCCTAGACCGTCGATATATGTCCTGCAACCACAAGCTTAATCTCAAGCCCCACGGCAGAACGCAATACCATCAGACCCGATCCTTGAGGCCAACTCTCATTTAGTGGAGCAAATGAACCAGATGAATTCACGCGTGGATGAAATACAAGACTTCGCCAAGACAAGCGTCCAGCTCACAATTGATAACAAGAAGGGTAAGCAGGTATCATTTTCTAACCAACTACCATCGCAAGCTACTGCCAACCCCAAGAATAAAGGGGCCTCGTCGAATCAAATGGACAACTTAAACCTTGTCCATGTTGACGAGGAGGCAATGGAAGCCTGATAACATGCTAACTAAACATGAGAATAAATTATTATTAATACAAATTAAGGCATAAAATATTCCATTCTATTGCATGTGATCATATTTCTGAGTGTTTATATATCATTCTATGAAATATTCATTATAATCTCAAAATGAATTAATTTAGGGTCAATTATGATGAATTAAAGATACTATTTTTATAACCCATATTTACTTGAGATTATAATTAGTTTTTAAGCTTAGATAATAAGAAAAATCATTTTATATACACTCATATATTTCTCTAACTTTTAAAATCTAAAAGAAATGAGTGTATTTTTTAAATATAAATTTATTATCTTGTTATTTATTAAATTTATTCTTTTTAGAATGATAGATGATTTAATTTCTGATCGAGCAAGAAAATTTTGGATTAATTTGGAGTTACATTTTGAAAGATAAAAATTTTCTAATTTTTAGCGATTTTTTTCATATTTTTTCTAAATTTTTCTAAATTTAAAATTGATTTATTTGATTTAAATAGCATTTCATTTTTGTGTAGGTGAGGTGACAGCACGTTGAGCATTTTATCGTGCAATTAATGGCGAGCATCGATCGTCACTTAAGGCAGGGGAATATGTGACGCAATTTTATTCGCCGGCGAATCATTTTAAAAAGATTGAATCTCAACCGTCGATCCGAGGAGGTATAACAGCTGAGATTAAAACCGACAAAAGACATTTGGAGCGTTCGATCAAGATCAAACGGTGACAACTTGATGTGTTACTTATAATGCAAGCGACATGGGTTCATCTCGACAGTCCATTTGAGATCTAACAGTTATGACTTATCCGTAACAATTCGCACTCCTGCGTTTTATCAGAGCCGTTAATCAATGATTAACTATTTGATCGGACGGTTACACCCAATTCGCCCTATAAATAGAGATATTTTTCAACATTATAAAGTATTTCAGGGCAATTCTAGTGAATGAACTGTTTAGACATCAAATCCCTTGAATCTCTTGCTTCTAATTGCTTTTAAATCAATTTATGCATCCACTGAGTGCTTGAAAGTGAGATTTTGATGAGAGAATAAGAAGAAATTGGCTCTTTAACATTAAAGATCGTTTTTGAATTCGGGAATGAAAAAGCCTTTGATTCAGCGAATAATTGGTTCATTTTGAGTGCAATCTTCCATTAGAGATCATATTTCATCCTTATCTTCATTCGTATAGCTTTAGATTTCAATTCCGAATCATAATTTAAGTCAATTTCAATTCCAATTTCCATTTCTTGTGATTTTAATTTCAGAACATTCTCTCTTATTCACTTGATGATTTATCTATGACTGTTGATCCAAATTCAATGATTTTTTATTTTGTGGATTTATTTTCAAGCCTTCTTTCCAAATAGATTAATTGCTGTAATTTTTCACCATGATTCATCGTACGATTCGATCAAATTTCAAAGCTCATATGAAATTACCATAATTCTCTATGGAATTCGGCCCTTATTCACCACTATACTCCTTAATCAGGGAGCACCCATGATCACGAGTGAAATAAGAGGAATGACCTTTACTATATCCCTATTAGATATCGAAGCTAGTATTAACTAGCTCCCTAAAGTAGTATTCGACCATCATCATGTAGGGGAGTTGTAACCTTTTTTGTAGAACTATGCTTAGTGGATGGATTGGAAAAAAAACCTCATGGTATAGTAGAGGACGTAATAGGAAGGATAGAACATTGCTATTTCCCGGTAGATTTCCTAGTCGTAGACAAGAAAATGACCGAGGAGCTTAGTCAAGCCCTGATCATCCTTGGACGATCATTCTAAGCTACCGCAAAAGTCATCACCGACAACAAGTTAATGAAATATCCTTCACGACCTTTTGAGGAATTGGGCGCCTCACGAAGCGTTTTGTGTGGTCGTTAAAACACACAAACATTGGTAAAAAAAAATTGATAAATCCAAACCACAAAGATAAAGATATAAAATCAAGTAAAGTATAAGTATCGGGTCAATCTACAAAGAACAAGGTCGACTTTAATTGTAGAGTTGACTTGATCAAACATAGGTTTAAAAGAGGTTTTAATGAAGTAAAGATCAGATGTTATGAGTAGAAATGATATAAATAGACTAAATAAGAACTTTAAAGATTTAAGATCTCGGATTTGACAGAGGAAAGTCAAAAGTCAAAGTCAAAGTGTTGACTGTGACCAACAGTCCAAGTTCTTTAAAATTAGAGAACCAAAAGATGTCAGAAGAGTACGCAAATTATATATTTAGAAACTATAGAGAAAATAGAATTGATTGATATATAATTTGTGATTTTTCGATAAGAAATGGATTTACTATGAATTATTAAATATCAAAGATCAGAAAATTCCTGAAATGAACACTTCAGAAAAAATCTTCAAATTGACTAGTCAAATGATATCCAAATATTATAATTTCTATATCAATAGAAAGCTAAGAACTAGAGAATTCTAAAGAGACCAAAATTATCGAATTCCAATTTATATTTTAAAAGGAATTGACCCCGAAAGTTAACGCTCAAATTCAGATTGAAAACGATTTATTCCCCACCGTCTAATATCACTATTCATGCCACGTAGGCATCCATGTGGGCTTGCGTGGCCCTGCCATGTGTCCTCATCGCACCACGTCACCTTCGTGGGTCCCGCGGGATTAAATAAATCCTGAAAAATAAAAATAAAATCCAAAAAATTCTGAAAAATTAAGAAATTCATAAATTAATTTATATAACTGCTATAACTCAAATTTTCTCCATTGGATCACAAATTCCTTCATCTTTAATATTATGCAATCTAAAAATACAAATTAAAAGAATCATATAGGATGAATTTCAAATAAACATAGATAATTTCTTAAGAAGTCTATCATCCAACATTCTCTTTTTGAAATTAAATCTTCCAATCATCTACTAAAGTCAAAGTAAATTAAGGAACGTAATTAACCTTTTAAAATATT
Source organism: Lemna minuta (assembly GCA_024174645.1). Classification (NCBI taxonomy): domain Eukaryota; kingdom Viridiplantae; phylum Streptophyta; class Magnoliopsida; order Alismatales; family Araceae; genus Lemna; species Lemna minuta. The sequence continues at coordinate 1,578,921 of CM044116.1, read as the reverse complement.
AAACATCTATAAAGCACATAATTAACCCTAAATAATACATAAATATGGACTTTAGTAGAATGACATACCAATGGAGAAAATTCATAAAAATTATGATAACATGCATCATATTCACATAAAATAAGAATGAATATGAGTTAACTATGATAAGAATTTAAGTTATAAATGCATGTTATCAGCGCCATCAACCTTTTTGACGATGAGGATATCAACGCCCACATAGAAGAAGTAATGACGATCAATGAGGAAGCTAATTTTGAGGAGTTGCCATTGGATGAGCCTACATTTGAGCTCAAGACTTTACCATCTACACTCAAGTACGCTTTTCATGATACGGAGTAGGCAAAACCGGTGATCATTTTGTCCCACCTTGATCATGAGCAGGAGGGAGGATTACTTGAAGTATTGCGATGGAATAAACAAGGAATCAGTTGGACCTTGGCGAACTTAATGGGATTGGACTCCTCATTATGCACTCATAGCATCTTCTTAGAGGATGAGTCCAGACTTGTCAGGGAGGCCCAAAGAAGACTAAACCTGAAGGTATGTGAGGCGGTAAAAGAAGAAATCCTTAAATGGTAAAATGCAGAGATCATCTACCCCATATCTAATAGCTAGTGGGTTAGTCCGGTGCACATTGTTCCCAAGAAAGCCAGAGTAACGATCACTATGAACAAGACATGCAAGAATATCCAAACACGGGTTCTGAAAAAATGGCTAGTCTACATCGCCTATTGGAAGCTCAACTCCACGACGAAGAAGGACCGTTTCCCTTTACCGTTCATCGCCTATTTCCCTTACCGTTCATCAACCAATACCTGGACCATTTTGCAAGACAAAATTACTTATGCTTCTTAGATCGATACTCAAGCTACCATCAGATTTCTATTCATCCGGACCATCAAGCAAAAATGACGTTTACATGTCCCTTTGGCACGTTCACTTTTAGACATATGCCATTCGACCTATGTAACGCCCCCATGACAATCCAGCGATGTATGACCGTGATCTTCTCCAACTTCCTTGGCTACAGTCTTGAAGTCTTCATGGACCATTTCTCCATCTTTCGAGATGACTTTGACAGCTATCGGCTCACTTGGAGTAAGATCCTTGAGGTCTGTGTTAGGAAATGACAAGTATTGAGTTGGGAAAAATCGTACTTTATGGTACGAGAGGAAGTAGTGCTTGGGCATCTCATCTCGGGCAAAAGATTAGAGGTGGATAAGGCCAAGATAGAGGTCATCCAAAACCTCCCTCTTCTAGACACATTACGAGAACTATGGAGCTTTCTCAAGCACGTCAGTCTCTATTCGAGATTCATATATGACTTTTCTAAAGTCTCCAAGCCGTTGACAACCCTTCTTTGCAAGGACAAAGACTTCATCATCGACAAAGAAAGAGAGCACGCATTCGAGATGTTGAAGCAAACACTAATCAAGGCACCAATTCTCCAAAGTCCTAATTGACACTTACCTTTTGAGATCATGTGCGACGCTTCAGACTATCGAGTGGGAGCGGTCCTCCAGCAGTGGATAGAGAATAAGTCGACGGCCACATGCTACATGAGCAAGACCCTTGCCGAAGCTTACATGAATTACACGACGGCAGAGAAGGATCTTTCGGCAATGGTCTACCCATTAAAGAAGTTTCGGTCTTACATCTTAGGGAGCACCATCATCATCTGCATTAATCATGTGACACTCAAAATACTTGCTCTCCAAGAAGGAGGCAAAGCCACGACTCATACGATGCATGCTGGTGATCACAGATAATTTATACATGAATTTACATCATTATTAATACAAATTAAGGCATTAAATATTCTATTTATATCCATTTTATCATATTGTAAGTGCATATCTATCATTTTATGTAATTTTAAGTTATGATCTAAAAATATATCATTTTAAGGATAACTATGCATAATTATAATAATATAATTTTATTCACATTTATCTTTGAAGTCATAATTCTATTTTCATGATTTAATGGTAAGAGAATTTTTTTTATATACACTCATGTAGTTTTCTAAATTTGTTTTCTATGAGGAATGAGTGCATTTTTAAAATTAAACTTTATTCTCTTGTTATTTAAATATTTTGACTTTTCATAATGATACATAATTCAATTTATGATTCAACAAAACAAATTTGGATTAATTTGGAGTTGTATTTTGAAAGTTATGAATTTTCCATATTTTAGGAATTTTTTGGAATTTTTATGAATTTATTGAAACCTATTTTTTATTTTTAAAACAATAAAAATGAAATAAAAAAATATTTTTCTAATCACGCGCTGATGTGGGAAAGCATAGCCACGTGGGGACACCTGTACATGCCACATGACGATGCATGCGTATGCGTGTGTGTGTGTGTGCATGTGTGCCCGTGTGTGCCCGTGTGTGCGCGTGTGTGCGCATGTGTGCGCGTGTGTGCGCATGTGTGCGCGTGAGACTGATTAATGGGTTAAACCATCCTTAATGGATTTACGCTAACTTATTCAGCACACTTACATTATATACGCGCTAAAAGCTTTGATTTTTATCATGTGGGCCTATGTATGTTTCTTTTTAGTCGCAGGTGACATGACGAATGAGAAGCGTCTGATCGCGCAATTAAATTGCGATCTTCGGATATCCTTACTCCCGGGGGTACGTGGCTGCATCTGATTAGGCGACGATTATATTTAACGATGATTAAATTTCAGTCGTTCATCTAGGGAGTTATAACGGTCGAAATTAAATGCACCCCATGGATGATGGAACAAATTAGTGCAGTCATTGAATAGACACCAATTCATGTCAAAATTATTACTAAACTCACCAATTTTATCAAATAATCACGAATTAAGGAGTATAGTGGTGAATAAGGTTCAAATCCAAGGAGGAATAAGTGAA
>CM044116.1:1522361-1575525 GCA_024174645.1 Lemna minuta | reverse complement strand
TGAAGTTTTATGCCTTTTTCTGATTTTAAATTTGATTTTTATTTATATTTTCTTTCCTAAAATCGCGAAAAAGGGAATTATTTACCTGCAGATGCTGACGTGGCAAGCAGGCTCAGCGGCGAGCTGACACGTGGCACACGGGACCATCGCACGGATGCGACGCGGCGCTGAGGCCACATGGGAGAGCCGTGGGTGGCCCACGCGAGGCGCAGGAGGCGCACAGGGCGCGGCCACGTGGCAGGAGGCAACGCCACCATGCAGGTCCACTTGGGGGCCCGTGTGGGGCGCCACGTGGCAGAAGGGGACAGCAGTTGTAGGGCCCACGGGTATAATGGGGCCCTGGTAAGAGAGGGGGGCGGTAACGCAATTAACTCACATTTGCGCCCCCCTATTTAACCGCGTTATTTCCCAATCTTTTCTCCGTGTGGGACTATGTTCCCACACGTTTTTCCCTTTGCAGGACACGTGCCGGCCCGAAGAATGTTGATGGAGATTCGTCAATGCGGTGGACACGGAGTCCACCCGATCCCCATTTAGAGCACGTGCTCAAATCAAAGAATAAGTGAAGAGGACTTACCGCTCATTGGGCGACACGTGGACGGCTCAGGATGATCGCGATCTTCAGCAAACAGACTGCATCGCGATCGCAATCATCATCGCCATCTTCCTCCATCGAACGGTGGATGCTCCTCACAATCTTGGCCTACTTGATCGCGCGATCGTGACCATCCAGTCACCTGAACTTCAATCGGACGGCTTGGAGGATTCACGGAAGAACTCCACGATCGCGGTCCGATCGAACCGCGATCGCGGGGCGATGGAGTTGCGATCGCGGGGCGATGGAGCCGCGATGGTGTCTCCTCCATCGTGGAATCAATGCCATGATCTCGGCGCAAGGTTTCAATTCAAAATGGCAAGAGAAATATCCAAGATCGAGGCCCGATCGCCTCGCGATCGTGGACCGATCGCCGGTTGATCGTGACCACGACCAAGAGCGATCGTGGCTCCGATTGAAGCAGAATCAAGGCCAAATAAGCGCGGGATTGAGGCCACAACGCCGCCGAATGGAGACCGCTTCCACAGCGCTTCAAAACCGCTCCCACGACCGCTTTAATTGCCCACGATCTTCGAGCTAATTTTCCCTTTAAAAACCCATGATTTCTCCATTTGTTCTTCAACTATTGATCGATTCGTGAAGAAATTAAGCGAATTTCGAGGAAGGTCTTAAGTTCCCGTTATCCTCTGCTTCTAAGAGTGTCGAGACGCATCCATTGAAGCATGATAATCACGATTTAATCTCTTGATTCCATCAAATTTTCCACTTGAATTCCGAATGTCCACGAGGAAGAGTCTGAGCAAATTTCCTTGAATCCACGAGAGTTGAGGCCCCATTCTTGCGGCAATCGGGTTAGTAGTGAGATTCAATCGATTTTCAAGAGGTAATTTGAGTTTTTATTAGGTTTAGATCTTTAATTTCGCAAATTAGTTCTCAGTGTTCTTCATTTTCCCCCAAAATTTAGTCCAAAAACCGCTGATTTTGAAAAATAGGACATCTCTCTAATTCTAATTCCAAATCACTTGATTTTAGTTTCATTAGATTCCTATTTTCATCAGCTTTCCGTGGATACCAATTCATCGAATTTCGAGTTCATTTGACTCTTCAATTTCACGTTTGACCAAGCACTGTTCATCTTTCATTAGAAGTCAAATGTTGAATTTGGGGTCAATTACTTTCAATTTACAAATGAGAATTTGATTATTTTCATCTCCTTAGATTCCTCTGGTTCTTAGCTTTCCATTGACATATCAATTGCAAGATTTGGATTTCATTTGACCGGTCAATTTGAAGATTTTCTTAGAGGTGTTCATTTCGGGGATTTTCTGATATTTGATTTTTAGTAATTCATATTAAATCCAATTCTTATCCAAAAATCACGAATTATATATCAATAAATTTCATTTTCTCTCTAGTTTTTAAATATATAATTTTCATAATCTTCTAACAATTTTTGGTTCTCTGATTTTACAGAACACCTGCTATTGGTCAAAGTCAATGATTTGACTTTGACTTTTGACTTTTCTCTGTCAAATTTGAGAATTGAATTCTTAAAACTTCTTATTTAGTCTATTTATAACGTTTATATTCATTATATATTATTTTCACTTCTTTAAAACCCCTTTTAAACCTAAGTTTGACCAAGTCAACTTTGCAATTAAAGTCAACCCTGCTCTCTGTAGATCGACATGATACTTACACATTACTTGATTTTATATCTTATCCTTGTGAGTTCGGTTTTATAAATTTTGTTTGACTGATGTTTTTGTGTTTTAACGACGCACAAAAATGCTTCGTCAAGGCACATTCATGTGCAAGTATGAGGATGAAGCCCTCGAGTTGATCGAGTTGGTGGCGGAGAATAGCCACCATTATGCGGCTAAATCCTTTAGAGGACGGAGTGCTCCCACTAAGCGAGGGATGTTGGACGCGAAAGCGGCAGAGACAGGTATGCTTTTAGATAAGCGGCAGAGATAGGTATGCTTTTAGTTTCACATGTTGATGTCTCGCCGTGTTCCCATTGCTCTAGTTTTGAGCACGTAGAGCTGGATTGCCCCGTGATGGAAATCCAAGGTCCATATTCATTTCGGCGAAACCCTACTACATATCCAGGTTTGAGCCAGGCGGGTAGGTCACACTATCCGAATCAGGGTTATGCTAGTTTTCATAACCCTACTTATGCGCAGCAGCGGAGCGGGCATAACATGTCATATCATCAGCCTTATGGATCCCTGCCACAAGACATGGGGAACCCGAGGCCGACATCTTTCACCCCCAGTATTCCCCGAGCGGTCACACCGCCACAGGCTCTCTGATAACATGCATTTATAACTTGAATTCTTATCTTAATTAACTCATATTTATGCTTATTTTATGTGAATATGATGCATGTTATCATACTTTTTAGGAATTTTCTCCATTGGCATGTCATTTCACTAAAGTTGATATTTATGCATAAATTAGAGATAATTTCATGTTTAATAGATGATTAATCTTTTGTTTAAATTAATATAAGTTAATCTCTGTTATGGAATGAGTTTTGACTTTAGTAAATGTTTGGAAGGATGATTTTAGGATGAATTTAAAATTTAAAATGTTTAATGAGAAATGATTTAAGTAAATTATAAGTCATCTTGATTTCTTCTTTCTAAATATGTTTGTAATGGCATAATATTAAAAAGGAAAGAATTCATGATCTAATGGAGAAAATTTCGATTAAAAATGAGTTGTACTTTGAGAGATATGAATTTTTGAAGTTCTAGGCCTTTTTCCGATTTTTATTTGGATTTTAAAGTGATTTTTCGATTAATTTTCGTGTTAAAATCGCGAAAAAGGGGGGGGTATTTTGGTCCACAGGTACCCGACTAATGACGTGGCAGGCGAACCCAGGTGGTGGCTGACGTGGCGCGCGGGACCACCGCGCCGTTACGACGTGGCACTGAGGCCACGTGGCAGGATGCGTGTGGCCCACGCAGGAGGCGCACGGGGCGCGCCAAATGGCAAGGAGGCCACGCGCCACGTGGGCGCCCGTGTAGGGCGCCACATGTCGCGGAGTCGAAAGGAGATATTAGGATAGTTAATAGGGGAATCCTTTCCCCTATTTAACCGCGACCTCTCCCTCCTTTTAATCCGTGTGGGACTATGTTCCCACACGATTTTCTTACCTTGCAGGCGACGTGGCGGCTTGGCGGGCGTCAGATCAGATCAGAGCGGCGGAGATCAAGTCGAAGGCGTCGATCGTGTGGACCGGAGTCCACGCGATCGTCATCAAAACACGTGCGTAAAAAGGGCTTAAGTAAAGGTTGATCGAACGACTTACCTCACGCCACGTGGCATCCCGAGAAGCGGTCGATCGTCATCAAATCGAAGGCTTTAATATGATCGGACGGCTTACCTGATCGACATCGGACGGTTCCTGTGATTCGTATCGGACGGCAGAGAAGCGTCATGGAAGAACTCCACGATCGCGGCGCGATCGAGCCGCGATCGGGGAGTTTAAGGGATGCAATCGTCTCCAAGCGATCGGAGAATGATCGACGACTTACCAGGACTTCGATCGCGGCCCGATCGTGGCCCGATCGTGGCCCGATCGTGGGTCTTCTTGAGGCGAAAATCGCGGCCATATTGAAACGAAATCGAAGCGAAATTGTGGCTGATTCCAAGCCAATCCGGAAGCTACGTCTTCAGGTCATGAAACCGCCACCACGACGCATGGATTCCGCCACACGACCGCATTAATTGCCCACGATTGTCGGGCCAATTTCTCCTTTAAAAACTCATGTACTCCTTCTTTGTTCTTCAACTTTTGATCGACTCGTGAAGAAATTAAGCGAGTTTCGAGGAAGGTCTTAAGTTCTCGTGATCCTCTGCTTCCAAGAGTGTAGAGACGCAGCCATTGAAGCATGATAATCACGATTTCATCTCTTGATTTCATCGAATTTTCCACTTGAATTCCGAACGTCCACGAGGAAAAATCCGAGCAAATTCGCTTCAATCCACGAGAATTGAGGCCCCATTCTTGCGGCAATCGGGTTAGTAGTGAGGTTCGATCGATTATCAAGAGTTAATTTGTATTTTTACTAGGTTTAGATCTTTAATTTTGCAAATTAGTTCATAGTGTTCTTCATTTTCCCCAATTTTAGGTCCAAAAAGTCGCTGATTTTGAAAATAGTATATCTCTTTGATTATAATTCCAAATCAGTTGATTTTGGTTTCATTGGATTCCTCTTTTCATCAGCTTTCCGTGATAGAAAATTCATCAAATTCCGAGTTCATTTAGCCCTTCAATTTAACGTTTGACCACGGACTGTTCATCTTTCATCAGAAGTCAAACGTTGACTTTCGGGGTCAATTACGTTTTATTGACAAATTAGAATTTTTCAATTTTGGCTTTTTTGGATGCCTCTGGTTCTTAGCTTTCCATTGACATATAAATTGCAAGATTTGGATTTCATTTGGGCATTCAATTTGAAGATTTCCTCTGAGGTGTTCATTTCGGGGATTTTCTGATCATTGACTTTCAATAATTCATAATAAATCCATTTCTTATCCAAAAATTATGCAATATATATCAATAAATTCTATTTTTTCTCTAGTTTCCAAATATCTACTTTTCGTAATCTTCTGACTCTGTTTGATTCTCTGATTTTGCAGAACACCTACTGTTAGTCAAAGTCAACTCTTTCACTTTGACTTTTCTCTGTCAAATCCGAGATTTCAAATCTTAAAACTTCTTATTTACCTTATTTATATCATTTCCATATCTTAAATCTTATTTTCTCTTATTTTAAACTCCTTTTAAACCTAAGTTTGACCAAGTCAACTCTGCGATTAAAGTCAACCCTGCTCTCTGTGGATCGACCCGATACTTGCCCAATACTTGATTATTACATCTTGTATTTGTGAGTTCGGTTTTATAAATTTTGTTTGACCATCGTCTTTGTGTTTTAACGACGCACAAAGACGACATGTCAAAATGGCGCCGTTGCCGGGGAACGAACCCGGGTCACCCGCGTGACAGGCGGGAATACTTACCACTATTCTGATCATTGATTTTCAATAATTCATAATAAATCCATTTCTTATCTAAAAATTACGAAATATATATCAATAAATTCCATTTTTTCTCTAGTTTCCAAATATCTAATTTTCGTAATCTTCTGACTCTTTGATTCTCTGATTTTGCAGAACACCTATTGTTAGTCAAAGTCAATGCTTTCACTTTGACTTTTCTCTGTCAAATCCGAGATTTCAAATCTTAAAACTTCTTATTTACCTTATTTATATCATTTACATATCTTAAATCTTATTTTCTCTTATTTTAAACTCCTTTTAAACCTAAGTTTGACCAAGTCAACTCTGCGATTAAAGTCAACCCTGCTCTTTGTGGATCGACTCGATACTTGCCCAATACTTGATTATTATATCTTGTCTTTGTGAGTTCGGTTTTATAAATTTTTTTTGACCATCGTCTTTGTGTTTTAACGACGCACAAAAACGACACGTCACTCTCCCACCTCCGACACCTTTAGTTGACCCCGTCATGAGTGCATTAGCACAAATGATGAGTAAACTGAATGAGGTTAGCGACCGACTCGACCGAGTCGAAGGGGCTAAAGCTCAATGCTCCGATGCTTCCACCGAGCAAAGGAAGGGTAAGCAAGTTGAGCTTATTGATCAATTACCTTCCCAACTTTTGGCAAATCCTAGGCGTGTAGGTCAAGCATCATCGAGCCGCACCTACAATGTGAAAAAAATTTGTATTGATGGTGCATCGGAGGAGGCACACGCCATATCGGGCCTACGTAGCGGCAAGGTCTTAGTGGATCCTCATACGTACCACAAGTGCTGCAAGGACCCGCTTGAGGAGAGGGACAATCGTCCATCTCTCACGATTATTCTGGAGGAGGACTCCGAGGATGTGGAGGCACCCGATGAGGAGAGTAGGGCAGAGCCCAATCCCGAGGTTTACAAACCTCCGGTGCCATATCCTCCGCTATTGAGCTGGCCTAGAGTCCCTACGAGTGATAGTGATGACACATTATTAGAGGCTTTTAGGCAGGTTACTATCACCATCCCCTTAGTAGACGCCATCCAGCATATTCCATCCTACGCAAAGTTCCTGAAAGGCCTTTGCACCCCTACGAGGAAGCCGAAGCGTATCCATATGAGTGAGACCATTAGTTCCATCATGCTCAGTACGCTTCCTCATAAGCGACGTGATCCGGGAGCTCCCGTGATTAGTTGTGAGATAGGGGGTAGGACTTTCACTCGGTCTCTCCTCGACACGGGGGCTAGTGTCAATATTCTCCCGAAGGGAGTATATGACATTTGTCCACTTGGTGCGTTGCAAAAATTATTTATCGAGCTGAGCTTAGCGGATGGATCAGTGAGACGACCTCATGGTGTAGTGGAGGATGTGATAGTCAAGGTCAAAAACTACTACTTTCCGGTAGACTTTATTATCGTGGATATGAAATTCACAAAGGACTTCACCGACTCTCTCATCATACTAGGGAGACCGTTTTTGGCTACCGTGAAAGCGATCACTTATTGGGGCAAGGGGAAGTTATTTTTCAGGTTGGAGATAGCACGATGAAGGTGAGCATCAACAAGTTGATGCGACATCCTTCACATAAGTCTGATGAAGTAGGCGCCATCAATATTTACGAGGATCCAAAGATCTCGAGTTGTATTGAGGAGACGATGGCGGCTATTGAGGACAGGAGCTTCGAGGAGCCCGAGGATGATCCATTTCCCTCCAGCGAGACGGCACACGAGCTAAAACCGCTACCTTCTATGCTGAAGTATGCTTTTCTTGATCATCATAGTGCTAACCCCGTCATTATATCCTCGCAGCTAGATCACGACCAAGAGGAGAGATTATTGGCGGTCTTGCGAGCGAGGAAGGAAGCAATCGGATGGAACTTGTCGAAACTTAAGGGAATTAATCCCTCCTTGTGCACGCATTGCATTTTCCTAGAGGAGGACTCTCGTCCCTCTAGAGAGGCACAAAGACGGCTCAACCCTAAGGTATGGGATGCCGTTAAGGATGAAATCCTTAGATGGCTTAATGCAGGTATCATATATCCCATCTCGTATAGTCCATGTGTCAGTCCGGTGCATGTTGTCCTCAAGAAGGCGGGGATCACCGTGACGACAAATGACAAGGGCGAAGAAATTCAGACGCGTCTTCCAACAAAGTGGAGAGTATGCATCGACTATCGGAAGCTTAACGCGGTGACGAAGAAGGACCATTTCACTTTGCCATTTATTGACCAAATTCTTGACAAGCTTTCAGGTCAAGGATTTTATTGCTTCCTCGACGGCTACTCGGAGTATAACCAGTTAGCCATACACCCCGATGATCAGGAGAAGACGACGTTTACATGTGCATTTGGCACATATGCATTTCAGCACATGCCATTTGGACTATGTAACGCCCCTGCCACATTTCAGAGGTGCATGATGACCATCTTCTCCGATTTTATAAGAGAGAGCATGGAGGTCTTCATGGACGACTTCTCAGTTTTCGGGCCGAGTTTCGATGCGTGCGTAGATCACTTAACGCAAATCCTCGACATTTGTATTAAGAAACGCCTAGTTCTTAGCTGGGAGAAGTCCCACTTCTTGGTACGAGAAGGTATAGTGCTTGGACATTTAGTTTCAAGCAAAGGTTTGGAAGTGGACAAGGCGAAGGTCGAGGTAATCCAAGACCTTGCACTCCCTAAATCGATAAGGGAAGTTAGAAGTTTCCTAGGGCATGTCGGTTTTTATCGTCGCTTTATTCAGGATTTTTCTAAAGTCTCAAAACCACTGACTTCTCTTTTATGCAATGAAAAAGACTTTATCATTGAGGAAGAGGGGAAGCACGCCTTTATGCAGCTAAAGCAAGCTTTAGTGGAAGCGCCTATTTTACAAAGTCCTAATTGGGACTTACCTTTTGAGATTATGTGTGATGCTTCTGATTTTGCAGTGGGCATGATTTTGGGACAACGAATCGATAAAAAGCCGACCGCCATATGTTTCGCAAGCAAGACGCTAGCCGACGCTCAACTTAACTACACGACTACGAAGAAGGAGTTTTTAGCGATTGTCTTTGCTTTGGAGAAATTTAGGCCTTATATCTTGGGCAGCAAGATCATTGTCTACACGGACCATGCCGCATTGAAGTACTTGCTGTCCAAGAAAGAGGCTAAACCGCGACTGATTAGATGGGTTCTCCTTCTTCAAGAATTCGATTTAGAGATCAAGGACAAAAAGGGAAGTGAGAACTCGGTGGCTGATCATCTTTCTTGACTCCACACTACATCTTCAGGTGACATTTATGACGCATTTCCTAATGAGCAGCTCCTCCCCATTGTGAATAAGGTACCTTGGTTTGCGCATATTGTTAATTACTTAGTCACAAAATCTGTCCCCGATTATTGGAACACGCATCAAAAGAAGAAATTTGCTTATGATGTTAGACATTATTTTTGGGAAGAACCCCAATTGTTCCATGTAGGGGCTGATTAGATTATTTGGCGATGCGTTCCGGAGGAGGAACAAGAGCATATTCTAGCGATGTGTCTTTCATCTTTATGTGGAGGACATTTTGCGACGAGAAAGACGGGAGCGAAAGTGCTACAAAGTGGCTTCTATTGGCCAACTCTATTCAAGGATGCGATCAAGTATTGCAAGGAGTGTCTAAAGTGCCAATCCGCATTGAACATCTCAAAGCAAGATGAAATGCCCTTGCAAACCATCCTTGAGGTAGAAATTTTTTATCTTTAGGGGATTGATTTTATGGGACCATTTCCACCATCGAAAGGCAAAGAGTATATTCTTGTAGCGGTGAACTATGTGTCCAAATGGGTCGAGGCGATACCGACGAGGATAAACGATCATCAAGTGGTTAATAAGTTCATTGTTAACAATATCTTTTCTCGATTCAGTTGTCCTAGAGCTATTATTAGTGATGGTGGATCTCATTTTACTAACTCTCATTTCAGGAATTTACTTAAGAAATATGGAGTTCACCATCGCGTCACGACCCCGTATCACCCCCAAGCAAATGGCCAAGTAGAAGTCAGCAATAGAGAATTCAAGAATATATTTAAGAAGATCATTCGCACGGATGGAAAAGATTGGGCAGCGAAGCTACCCGATCTATATGGGCCTACCGCACTGCATTCAAGACACCCATTGGGATGTCTCCTTTAGGCTCATTTATGGCAAACCTTGCCACCTCCACGTCGAGTTAGAGCATAGAGAATATTGGGCCATTAAAAAGCTCATTCTCTCTCTTGATCAAGCTGGAAAAGAAAGACTTTGATGGAGAATTATTTTGAAACATGAACACAAGGTTTCTAAGTGAACCTATTCTCCTCCTCCTCCTCCTCTTCCTATTTTATACTGATGTAAATGTTGACTTGGTCAAACATTTAATCCTTATCTTTAGAAACCTAGAATTCCTTGAGTGGACCAAGTCAACCACCTTCTACTTTGATATAGGTTCCTTATTTTACAAACCATATCCACTATATCATAGGTACCTCATATAATTATAATTAATGATCTCAAGAAAGAAAATTCACTAAGAACACCTTTGTGTTAAATTCCTACTTTCTTTGAAAACCACCCTTAGTTAGAATTTAGAGAGATCTAGTTGATATTATTATTTGGAGGTGACCTCAAGACTAAAGTCTTTGCATGAGTAAACTCATGCATTATTATATTAGCAATTCAGTATTCAAGAGACCTCATAAATGGAGAATGACAAGCCCCGATTCACTCAAAGTGTTTATGAAAACAACTACAACAAGAAGAGCTTCACAATTACTCAAGTTCATGAAAGCCTTTCATATGATGATAATCAGTATGAATAAAGCGTCCAACAAAGAAGGTTCTCTCACAATGGATTTTAACCTTCACTATTGATGGAAAGAAAGGGTATAAGCTGAAGGATTCCTTCATATCAAAGACCCCGATACAAAGAGAGAAGAATCTAGGTTTCCGACCTAGACCTGCGCTGGCATCATCATCTACTTTTGTCACTGAATTGACAGAGAATGTGACCGAGGCAGCAGTGGCAGCTGCCTATAAAATATCTGATACAGAGGCGAAGTCTTACCTAGCATTTGAAGCTCTGAAGGAGCTGGAGAGAGCCTCTAAGACGGTTGACGAGGCTGATTCTATGTTGATCCTCGCAAGAGAGATTTTTGAGAAGTGCTCTCGGGTTGAAGCGGTGATAGTTGCCTAGCTCGCTCACTCTCTCTCTCTCTCTCTCTCTCTCTCTGTAACTCTCGTACATAGTTATTGAGTTTGATGGGCGGGTGAAACATCCGCTAACCTGCCGGTAGAAATCCTGCAACATATAAAGATGGCGACGACGTGATCGTGTGTCTGCCAATTGATCACGTCATGTATACCTCCAACAAGCACACCTGTTAACTCATCGCCAGCTTCTTCTTCGACTACATGGTAGCTGAGAAGAATTAAGTCACGCGGCGCATCGGAATCAAGGATTAAATCACGTAATCCGTGGCTCATTCCACGTATCTTCGACGCACATGATGACTAGTTTGAATCGCGAACGCGGTGTTGACGAATATGCAGAATTTAAAGAAGTAACACCACCCTTACTGTCACCTACCAGTCCCTGCCCTCTCCACACCTTACCTTGGAGATCCGCAAAGAAACTAAAAGCAAAGACAACAGGAGGACATCAGAACATCTTCAAAGATATCAACTTTTCCAGCGACATGGTATTCTAACGACATCACTTTGGAACCTTTCACATGAATCATACCTCGACAGTTTCTGAGGGATATGAAGTCGTAATCGGGTTTACTCCACGACATCTCCCTGCTGATGTGGAATACTTAAGAACCGCCCCATTGTCACGAAGAAACTCCACAACTCCCGGACGCGAAACTACTGTTCCGACGCGACTCTTCATGTCTCATCGGTTCCCTTCCCCTCTCGTCTCTTCTATATAAACAAATGTAATAGAGATGAGGACGGTAGTATTTTTTCAATGAAATTTGGGTTACTTGGTTCATTTTTTACCTTGTGTTCATCGTCCTCCTTGTGCCTCTCCCACCTTCCTTCTTCTCCGATTCTATCTCCCTTTCTATTCTTCCCTTCTGCTGTCCTCGTTCACACACTTAAACGGTCGGAAGAAAACAATGACAACTGGGTTGTTCCGTGGAATCCAGTGGCATCGCATTCCATTCATTTCCAGGTAACCGTCCTCTCTTTCTTTTGTGAGAATAGTTCATATCCAAGATCCGTAAGTCCACATTAGATCTTATGTTTCCCTATTCCCCTCCATTTCTGATCTATTTCATCGCCTTCTACATCCCTAACTTCTATATTATAATATATTTATAAACTTCAACGTCACTTCCGCACGGTTATCTCCGTCATTTCATAATATATTTAGTATCCTATTCTCTGTAATTACTCTTTTCTCATTGTCGCGTCTAATCCTCCCCTCTTCTACCTCATCCGAAAATCTTCTTGACTGTTCCCTTGTCTTACCTCAAAGCCTTATATTAATAAAATATCTCTATAAATATTACTATCTTAATTCATATATTCTATTATCATACATTAACTTCTCATTCATATAAATTAATATCATCCAAGAACTACATAATGAGTCGTATCAAAATGCAAAGATTTATAAAGCCAAAAATAAAGCCTTTCATGAAAAGCACATTAATAGGAAAACTTTTCATGTTCATGACAACTTATGGCTTTATAATTCTTGTCTTAAACTCTTTCTAGGGAAATTGCGCTCAAGAAGGGATGGTCCATATGAGATCCTTGAAGTGTATGAAAATGGATTGGTCTTGATTTTAGATCCCAAGACCAACAATTCCTTCAAGGTAAATGGACATAGGTTGAAGCCATACACTGGTGAAGAAGGACCTCCGCCTCTCCATAGTGAAGAGCTGCAATCCCTTGATATCTCAGCCACTAGTTAGTCGTTAGAGTGAGTTACGTCTAGCTAAAGACGTAAAACTTAGCGCTTGTTGGGAGGCAACCCATCCTTATTTTTCTTTTTGCATTTATTCTCTACTTTTGTTCTTGTTTTAGCATTTATTTTTAGTTTTATATTTTCTATTTGCTTTGATGTTTGCTGTTGCTTCTCTATAAGTTTATTAGGTACTAAGGAGAGGGGAACATCAAAAGAAGAAATTCAGCTCCAAAACAACTCCACAAATGAGGGAAGAATGCAACCAATGCAAATTCCCGCTAAGTTTTTCTTTTTTCACCTATTTTTCTTTTGCTTTTTACTGATTTTGCATGCCATGCATATTGATTGTCATCACTTTTTCTATGAGCATGTTGGGTTTTATTGAGGACAATACAAGGAATGAGCATGGGGGGGAGTTTTCTAGAAAACTTACATTTTTAAAATTTTTTTTGCATTCCTTCGTTTAGTATTCTATGCATGATCTGATTTTTAAACATGTGAACAACAACATGATCTTTTCAAAACCACATGAAATAGAATAGCATAGAGTACATTAACACCTCCACTTGTCTAGAAAATTAGGGGAAGAGCAACCTGAAGTGTATGTTGAGGAGATGGTAGAGTCAAAGGAATTATGGATCTAGGTATTCCTTAGGGGAACCATAAAATCAAAACTAAGGATGTACTCAAGCTCATAGTATGATTTTTCAAAACTTTATATACTTCTTATACACTCATTCTTCTTTCTAAATCTTGAGTTAATGACTCCTTGCACGCACATCCTTCTGCTTTCCATAGCAAGTCGTAGCTTGTATCATCCTTTGTTGGCACTACTATTATTCACATAGTGAAGCTCCCTGATCTATAGAGATACCAAAACCTCTTCGGGGGAATAAGCTGCATGTCTACTAAGGACAACACATGGGTAGGATGAGCACCATGAAATGAGTTATGTTATTTTTCAATAAAGTTGCATAAAAAGCCTTGAAAATTTCAAATTCTGAATTATCTAATCTCCGTCTTCAAAAAGGCTTGCAGAAAGTAAAATTAGGATAAATAAAGTAGACTTAGAAAGAAAGAAAAAGACAAAAAAAAGTAGAATTAGGATGAAAAAAATAAAAAAATAAAAAAAAGTAGAATTAGAATGGTAAGCTACCTCCCATGTGTTTTATCTGACTCTATTTTATAGCCACTATGTATAAAAAGGATGATGCTTGTTTCTACTTCTTGTGCCCTTATCATTCATATCCATAGTGCAAGGAGGAAGCAACGATTGGTTTGGTATGATGAATTTCTTTTAAGGATGTATATTTCTATTAGTATGTAGAGCAAGAGCATTCTTAGTTTATTTGGTAGATTAAAGTGTTTGTCGGAGGAATGCAATGACCCTCAGTTTCTTATACATTACTTTCTTCTTGGCATCATTTAAGGTAGAACATTCATTTCAGATTCTATCAATGCTTAACCCATGGTTTTCTCAGCTTGTTAGTCCTATTACATACTTTTTCTTTTTCCATTGCTAAGGGACTAGCAATGATTTCAGTTGGGGGTGTGATAACATACATTTATAACTTAATTTCCTATCTTATTTTACTCATATCTATGCTTATTTTATGTAATTATGATGCATGTTATCTTAATTTTCATGAATTTTCTCTATTGGTATGCCATTATACTAAAGTTCATAATTATGCATAAATTAGGGATAATTATATGCTTGATTGATGATGAATCATCTTGAAAGATTAAATTGATATGAAGTATATACTTTCCCTGCTATATCTTGACTTTAGTAAATGATATTTAAAGGTGAATTATAAGAAGAAAGTATTGGATGAGTAAAAGGGAGAGATTTTAATGAATACCTTTATTTTCTTATCTTAAAATTATATTTTCAATGGCATACTATTAAAAAGAAAAAAATTTGTGATCCAATGGAGAAAATTTTGATTAAAAAGGAGTTGTATATTGAAATTTGTGTTCTTTTTCAGATTTTAATTTGGATTTATCTTGAATTTTTAACAAGTTTTGTTAATTAAAAAATCCGAAAAAAGGGGGTGTACTTACAGCAGGAGCTGATGTGGCGAGCGGGACCAGCGCACAAGCTGACATGGCGCGGCACTGAGGCCACGTGGCAGGGCCGCGGTTGGCCCACGCGAGGCGCAGGTGGCGCACAAGGCGTAGACACGTTGCAGGAGGCCACGCGGGTCCACGCGGACACCCGTGAGGGGCGCCACGTGGCAAGGAGGTCGGCAGGTGAAGGGCCCACAGATTAGTGGGCCCTGGTAAGTATATTCAGGCGGTAACGCAAATGCGTACCGCCCCTCTATCTTTTATAGTGACGATTCCCCATCTTTTATTCCATTTGGGACTATGTCCCGCGAATCTAACCCTGTGCAGGCAACGTGGACGTGCGGTAGACGTTGGATCCAGGCGCAAAGTGTCGATCGCGTGGACCCGAGTCCACGCG
This sequence comes from Lemna minuta, assembly GCA_024174645.1. Taxonomy (NCBI): domain Eukaryota; kingdom Viridiplantae; phylum Streptophyta; class Magnoliopsida; order Alismatales; family Araceae; genus Lemna; species Lemna minuta. Next base: position 1,560,531 of record CM044116.1, on the reverse strand, counting down.
ATCATCCATCAAGGCAAGTGCTCAAAATAAGGAGTAAGTGGCTGCAATCCAAAGCCTCACCGATCGCCATGTGCCGTCACGAGGAGCGCTGATCTTCATCAAAGTAAAGACCACACGATCTCCATCAGACGGCTATAATGAAGCCCGATCTTCATCTCATCTCGCAACGCGCGGAACTTTCCGGTGCGTCCGATCTCCATCGGACGGGCGAAGCATGATTTGGCGTGGATCGTGGTCGGGGGTCGTGGGTGTGACACAGACGCACGAGAGACGTTGGATCCTCATCGGAAGGCGCTCACGGAAGGAAATCATGGGCCACGATTCCCACGATCTCGCATGATCGGATGACACAGAGGGCATCGCGAGATGGACGCCCCGGATTTGTCGCAGCGAATTTCATGGCAATCGCGAAAATGGCAGCTTGATTGAGCTACGATCGTGGCTCATCCATGGTGAAATCGTGGCACACGATTTCTTCTCCATAGTGGGCCATGATTTTCATGAAATCGTGGCCACTAATCGGCTCCCGACCGGATCAAATGGCCACGATTTTTGGGTGGAAATTTCCTTTAAAAACCGATGTATCCCTTCTTGTTCTTCAACTTTTGATCGATTCGTGAAGAAATTAAGCGAATTTCGAGCAAGGTCTTAAGTTCTTCATGATCCCCGCGTTTAGACTCAATTGCGAAGCAATTGGAGCGGGATTGATCGCGAATTCCTCCTTGATTTCATCGAATTTTCCCCTTGAATTCTGAACGTCGGCGAGGAAGAAATCGAGCAAATTCGCTTCAATCCACGTGAATTGAAGCCCCATTCTTGCGACAATCGGGTTAGTAGTGAGATTCCATCGATTATCAAGAGGTAATTTGAATTTTTATTAGATTTAGAAGTTTAATTTTTCAAATTAGTTCTTATTGTTCTTCATTTTCCCCAAATTTCAGTCCGAAAAATTGCTGATTTTGAAAATAGGATATCTCTCTGATTCCTATTTTCATCAGCTTTCCGTGGATAGCAAACTCATTGAATTTCGAGTTCATTTGGCCCTTCAATTTGACGTTTGACCGAGCATTGTTCATTCTTCATTAGAAATCAAATGTTGAGTTTTGGGGTCAATTACTTTCAATTTACAAATCAGAATTTGACCATTTTGGTCTCTTTAGATTCCTCTGGTTCTTAGCTTTCCATTGACATATAAATTGCAAGATTTGGATTTCATTTGACCGGTCAATTTGATGATTTCATCTGAGGTGTTCATTTCGGGGATTTTCTTATATTTGATTTTTAATAATTCATAGTAAATCCATTTCTTATCCATTTCTTATGAAAAATATCAATAAATTCCATTTTCTCTCTAGTTTCTAAATATAGACTTTTTGTAATCTTCTGACACTATTTGATTCTCCGATTTTACAGAACACCTACTGTTCGTCAAAGTCAATGCTTTGACTTTGACTTTTGACGTTTCCTTGTCAAACCCGAGAGGTCAATTCTTAAAACTTCTTATTTAGTCTATTTATGTCATTTCTATTCATCACATCTTATTTTTACTTCTTTCAAACCCGTTTTAAACCTAAGTTTGACCAAGTCAACTATACAATTAAAGTCAACCCTACTCTTTGTGGATCGACCCCATACTTACACATTACTTGATTTTATATCTTATCTTTGTGACTTCAGTTTTATAAAAAAAATTTTGACTTACGTTTTGTGTGTTTAACGACCGCACTAAAACGCTTCGTCACTTCACCACCTCAAGAAGAAGGTTTTTCCTTGGTTGTGACACTAAAAAGTTATGGAACTTGAGTATGCATCAAGATTCATTAGCATAATCAGATACATGAAACAAAAGTAAACTCATACTTGGATTCACAAGATGAATCTTCATCGTAGTAGATTTGTGTAGTGGAGAATAGACTTCTTGAATATCCCCAAGATAACCTCTTGATCTCTAGAAGAAATGGGATTCTATCTAGAGGGTTAGAAGCACTGGGTTACTCAAGTAAACTATGGCCTCCTATTTATAGAGATGAGGAAAACTTAAGCCTCGAATCAGTAATTAGTCAACCCATTAATGACTAATGACTGATTTAATTGTCTCTACACATAATTAACCTCCAGACACATAAATGAATGTCTTAATCCCCACATTAAACATAATGGAATCACTTAATGAGATTCAATGATAGCTAATCCATAATAATACATAACTATGTCCACTTAATAGAGATTAGACCTAACTAACTCCCACTTGGACAAGGTATGTATTATTGAATATTATGTATTACTATTGAATGAGCTCAAACTTGTTGCTCTCCTTTAAAAACATTCTCATCAATGTCATCCATCATCAAAGCAAAAACGAACTAAGGGGATTTTCGTCACACTAAGCATAACTAAACCCAAACAATGATCATGTATATTGATCGAATGAATGACATAGATTGTGGGTGGATGTGTAGCATGTAAATACACGAAACGTGATTCATACATGTACATTTCCAACTTTGTCTTTTGAAGTTTGAAAGAGATCAACTGAAAATTTTTTCATAATGGTAAATTTTGATAATTAAACAATGTGTTTGTTACATAATAAGAATACAAAATACACCAAACTATCACTGAAATTACATATCTTCATATGATGTCAAGCCCACATATGAAGTATGTTCGCGGAAGACTGCTGTTGTCACTGCTTTAGGGGGTGGATCTGCTATCATGGAGTTTGTACCAATGTGCTCAATAGATAGTTGATCATTCTGAACTTGTTCTTTAACAACCGGATACCTGATATCTATATGTTTAGATTTTTTTCAAGCTTCGATTGTTATTCGTATACATAAAAGCTGACTGATTGTCACAATAAAGCTTAAGTGGTCTCTCAACTACTTGAACTACCTTTAAATTTGCGACAAATTCTTCAGCCAATTGGCATGATTTGATGCTTCATGGCATGCTATATATTTTTCTGCCATAGTAGAAGATGCTATAAGTACTTGTTTAGCACTTTTCCATGAGATAGCTCTTCCAACTATCAAATAAATATAGCATGAAGTTGATTTTCTTCTACCAATACATCTAGCAAAATCAGAAATCTGAATACCCAATGATCTCTAGTCGTTCTAATTTTCTGTATGTGAGCATGTAATTCTTTGTCCTTCATAAATATCTCAAAACTTGTTTTGCTGCCTTCCAATATGCCATACCCCGATTACTCATGTATCGACCCAAAACCACCACTATATAAGCAATATCTAGTCATGAACAAACTTGAGCATACATAAGACTCCCAACCATTTGTGCGTATGAAAGTTTTTACATCTCTTGAATTTTTAATGTATTCTTTAGACATTGATTGAGACTTAGTTTATCTCCTTTAGCAATTGGGGTATCTAATGGTTTACAATTATGCATACCATATCTTTGAAGAAGCTTTTCAATATAACCCTTTTGTGACAACCCTAAGATATTTTTAGGACGATCTCAATAAATTTGAATGCCTAAATGATGTAGGATATTTCAAGATTATGATATGCAAGAAGATAATAATGTAAGTATAGATGTATGATGGAGAAATGACTGAGATATAGTATGAATATCAACTGAAATTATCTATGAAATAATCCTACAATTGAATGAGGACCTATGAATGATATCACTGATGAATAAATAGGAAATTCAGCGAAGGTTTTGTGGGAATAATTTCGTAAATAAGAAGAGGATAATGAAGATAATAATGATGATAATGATAAAGATAAAGAGAGTGATCGAGAAGATAAGAATAATGAGATGGGTGTGATTGATTTTTATAATGAATAGAGAATAATGGGGAGAAGAATATAGATACTGATAGGAATATTAGGCGATAATAGGATGATGATTGGGTTATCTAATATATGATAATTTCGGATAGCAGTGAGATGATATAGAGAATAGATGGAATAAGAAACCAATGTTGGACTTATGATCTCAAGATAGGAACTATCATTTCACGGAATTAGAAATAGAGGATGATACCTTGAGTATGTCATGAAGAAGATGCTCTAAGATCACTCCACGATCAAAGATAATTCCTCTGTTTGCTTCTTGCTTTGAAATGGATGAAAGAGGACAGAATGGGAGGGAGAATAGATTAGGGAGTAGAGGATGCGGGAGAGGGAATGGAGGAGACACGGAGAAAGTTTTCCAATCAAGGAAAATGATTTCATTTCAAAAACAACATCCATCGTTTTCTCTTTACATTTTCTCTTTTATAGAGCAGTAGAAAGTAGAGAGATTGGGACGAAGGGATGCCTCGAGAAAGAGAGGTAGTTACGGTGGTTATAGCACTCTCTCGTGGAAGATTCTTCAATGATGCAGTCTTCACGCGATGGAGATACGTGGAACAAATTTAGAGGAGACGAGGAGTTTTCTTTATCCCGTGGACTTAACGGCGGTTAAGGAAATATTGGAGCAGTTATAAGATTTTCCAGTATTGCTCGTATGCTTTCCAGGATGGTCTATTTCACAGGATAGATTTCCAGCAATTGAGGCGGCTTTAACTTCCCTTCGTGGAGATCTTTTTGTTTCCTCAGTATTCCGATTTTGTAGGAGGATCGATCGTGGAGTCGTGGTCTAGAGATGCGCGAGGTGAGTTTGGAAAAAGACTTCCCGAGGTGAGGTCTGTTCCTCCCTTCCTTCTCATCATCCTTCTCCCTCTCTCGTTGTCCTTTCTTCCGAGTTTGACCGTCGATCGACGTGGCGCTCACGATGTAATTCCTGTCACACTTGGTGATGCCATGAGCGTCGTGAGAATTTCCTTCGGTCTTTGGCGGTTGTAGACATCGTGAAGATAGTTATTTCTCAATTAATGACGGTCCGGCGGAATCTTCACAATCGTTAGACGTCGTGGGAGCTCTGCTCACGTGGTAAGTAATCCGCATACAGAGAACATCGATCTTTTCGTTCACCGTCGGGTTGGTGATGTGGTTTAATCGCGATATCGTGCGCGCAATTTGCCTCATCGTATTCTTTAGTCTTTACCAGCTCAAAAGTCAGGTTTATCCACAATGCCCTGTGATTTAATTGCATCATTCCCGCGATGGATTTCCAGAAAGCTTCAAGAACTATCCAACGATCAGCCGTCTCAGTTAGGAACTTCTCAGCGAGTACAGCATCTCCGTGGACTATTCGCAACGTTTCCAGTAATACAACCGTGAACTTCCCATCCGGAAGGATGTAGTCAAAGTCAACATTAACTCCTGGATTTCCGTCGGAAGGTAGGCTTTGAGATATCGTGGTACGAGGCTCCTTTTCGCTTACGATATGACAAGAAATCTTCCGATCAACACTCTTTATCTTCCTAGCAGTCCTCAGGTGTCTTTAATACCCTTCAGAATTCATGGCAACTTGATTCATTTGGATGGTTTTCAATACATCTTCATTGAATTTATGATAACCGACGAATGAGATGTGGACTCTCCTTGGCTTCGTGATGATCTTGATGGTTATGAGGACTGTTTTTGTAACTAAACTGTCATCCCCCACTAACTGTAGAAGCCTTGTTTAGCTGGGAGATAGTTCTCCTTGTTGAAATCTTCTTTCATGTTTATATAGCCGACTTTAGTTATCTTCTGTGCTCTCTTAATGGCTGTAGGATAAGAGATGTAGACTCGCCGACTTGGAGATATTCTTGGGTAATTTGGAAGATGATCCTTGGGTGACTTTCCTTGCAGTTGTCTTCTTTAGTGGCAGCTTCCTTCAGACTTTATCACATTTAAATGCTCTTCATGTTGTTTGATCTTCATATAAATTGTCTTCATAAATGCATGGTTTTACTCATGCATTGGCTTTGTTTCGAAGTGGAGTCTGTAGATGATTTCTTTCATAAATAATAATGTATATTGATCTCTCTTATAATTCTATCTTTGGGTGGTTTTTCAAACAGCGGAGGGAATATAAGACAAAGGTGTTCCTACTGATTTTTATTTCTTGAGATCAATAATTATAAATATACAAGGTACCTATGATATGGTGGTTATGGTTTGGATAATTAGGAACCTATATCAAGGTAATAGGTGGTTGACTTGGTCTATTGAAAGAATTCTAAGTATCTAAGGATGATGGCTTTAATTTCTTTTGACCAAATCAATCTTTGGATCAGTATATAATTGGAGGAGGAGGGAACATAATTCCCTTAGAGTCTACACTCTCTTTCAATTATTTAGAGAGGCCTTCTTCATTCATTTAATGAATGGATAATTTCTCAAATTTTTGAATAACGAGGAGGATAGTGTCGTGTTGTTGTTGAGACTGAGATCCCTTCCTTAAGTTATATCTAGGTTCACTTGGAACCCTTGTGTTCATGTTTTGAGATAATTTTCCATCACTAAAACATAAAAGGCATGACCAAGGTCCTTCATCTCAAAGTTATTCGACATGAACTTCATGATATCACGTAATAAGTTTAGTTCATTAGTGGCCAATAAAATATTATCCACATATAATACTAGAAAAATATATTTACTCCCACTAAAATTATGATATATACAGTCATCAGTAGGATTTATCAAAAAATCTAATGAACTAATGATTTTATGAAATTTTTAATACCATAGACGAGGAGATTGTTTCTGTCCATAGAGAGATTAGACCTAACAAAAAGATCATAGTATCTCATGTTATCTTGTTTTCCCGCCAAAATCAGCACTAGCTTTTGCTTATTCAAGAGATATAACCATCAACGAATGATGGCATGCCCTCTGGGACAATGATAAGATGCAATTTCATGCATTAGTATCATGAATTATAAGTATTGTTGAGGGCTCAAGTGAGGTAGGTTCTTCACATCTGATGAGACAATCTAATAAATAAGAGGGAGAGAATTATAGAGAGAGAAACCTTGTCTCTCTTACACGACACACATTCATGAAGTTTTGAGGGAGCTTCCTTAGAAGGCTACTAAGATCAAACCAAAGTTTTGCATCTCTCACTCATGCAAGAAATCGCAATTCAACAAATTTCCCGAACGAATAGACTATCAAGAAATCTGTCAATCTCAATGAGTCACTCTAGCGAACAAAATTTGACGTTAACTTGACAGTTAAGTGTAACTTAACTCAAGTGTGTCAAAAGGGGAAGGAAGGGTAACTAGTAGTATGCTTTGGAGGATGTTATTCTCACCCTCGCCGTGCATTTATCCATTTCTACCACCATCTATTTTCTCATCTTTCCATCATATTATCTCTATTTTCATCTCTATTAATCTAATTATCTCATCTATTTTCTATTTTCTATCTTAATTGTAATATAAACTCAAAATTATCTCTCATACTTCCCTCCACGTACTCCATTCCAACTCACACATCTTACTCCACCCTCGTCTTTCTTTTAAACACATAACCTCATTACTTTAGCTCCGTGTGGATTCAACCCTTGCTAACACTATACTATACTAAGGAACTATATTTTATTGCATGAAATTGACGCACAACAACGAAAAAAACACACGTGATTGAGATCATCATTTACTTATTTATAACAGTGCAAGATATGTCTAAGATGTCAGGCAACTAAGGCACTTTGGTCCATGGAGAGAGAGAGAGAGAGAGAGAGAGAGAGTGTGTGTGTGTGTGTGTGTGTGCGTGTGTTATGCAACAGGGGCCAGGTTCTGGTCATAGGCTGTACTTTCTGTGTAACTCGGTAGAAACGGAACTATTTAAAGGAAAGAGGCTTCCAAGAGCGGGTACTAGACATATTTCATTTGTGAGCTCTGCTCTCGATAAGCACAGCTCACTTCCAAGGATACTTACCGTCATTCATACGTTTTACATGGGTGGATACAGGATAAAAATTACAGTTTTTGCATTATTCAGAAGAAAATTCTCAAGTTCTAGGTGATTATCCAGTAAATCAATTGTCATTCTGGAAATGGCGTAGAACATTAAATACTATTCAGAAAGAGTTTTTCTTTTCGAATTTAGAAAAAGATTGGTTATCTATCTCTCTTCTCCTTCTAGAAATCTACTCTGGGCAGTCCATCTGGCCGGTTATACCGGTGGAGACGTTGCTGGCGTGTTCCGCACCTTCTTATACCTCGATTTGACCTCGAATTATCTGTTATAAAATTCTGTTGTTTTTCTCCACCCTCTCTTAAGTATTTTTTAGTGTTCTCGAGGGCTCAAGTGAGTTAGATTCTTCACATCTGATGAGACAGTCGAATAAATAAGAGGAGAAACCTTGTGTCTTTTTGCACGACACGCACTCATGAAGTTTCCAGGAAACTTCCTCCGTCACGTTACAGAAAGTCAACGGTCACCCTAAAGAGGGGCAAATCGTAAATTCAACAAATTCACGTTGACCTGACAATTAAATAGCTCAAGTGTGTGAGAAGGGGAAGGACGGGTAATAAGTAGTATGCCTTGGAGGATGTTCTTAAATGAAACCGGATGCTGTTGAAAACTGAGATCGTATCAATATCATTAAAATACTTTGTATTGCTTCGGGGAGGAATGTCTTACAGTGAAATTCCATTTAACAACTGCAAGTGACAACGAGAGGAAAAGAAGAGGAAGCTTCCTTCATTAAGAATCAGATCATATTATAAGAACTGCGGAAGCTGAGCAAGTTTTTTTCATAAGCCACCCACTGATCTCCCCGAAATGCAATCCACAGTCAAGATGAAGGAGAGAAAACTCGGATCATCTCTGTTTTCCCTCTTCTTCATTGTTTATGTTATGCAGGGTAGTCCGGGAAGCTTTGTGGTATCACAGAAACCGCCAAATTCTATTTCTGTGGGCGTCGTCCTGGATTCAGAATCATTAGTTGGTAGGACGAGTGAGCCAAGTATTTCGTTGGCCTTGGAGGATTTCTATGCCTCTCACCCCGATTACAACACCCGGCTTCGGCTACTTTTCAGAGACTCGAAGAAGGATATAATTGTTGCTGCTTCCGAAGGTAAGAAAGCTGCAACAGTCGAATTTTAGGGTTTTGCGTCTTCTTTTTTCTACATTTTATGCCTGAAATAATTCGGCCTTCCGTTGAGTTCTTACTGAGTTGGCTCTTGCTTCTCGTCAATTGGGTAGAAGTGGATCTTGCGAGTTTCGATTCTTCTTTGTTGTTTCCAAATTACAGATTTTTTTTTGGGAGTACAGTCCCCAAAGAATGGTTGGAGAGAGAAAGATAGAGGGTATAGTCCCCTAGACTAACGGCACAATCGAGGTCGTCGGCGTTGGGCGATATCCGGTAAATACACGGGCACGGCGACTTCTAGACCGGCCATATATTCTCCCTGCCCCCGCTCTTAGAGTAGGCGGATCGAGGGATCAATCGCACCAGGGGGTCGATTATTTACTGAAAAAAGAATAAACTATAAAGAATATAGATTTAATGAGACGCGGTACGAAAGAGAGAGAAAACGCCGTGAATAGACGAGATGACAGAGAAAGTTCTCTGTTCCCACAGAATCCCACCCCGGTCTCCGTCTTCTCCTGCCAGTTTCCGTTGCCCCAGCCGGCTCTCTATCTCCCCTCCCTCCAGTTCTCACTTCTCTCTCACACCTGATGCCCTCCTACTCTTCTCGCTCTCTCTCTCCTGCTTCTAGGTCGGGTAATCATCACCACGACACCGCCCATCCTCGACCCTGATGGGATCGCTCTACTCCCCCGTCCGGATCGTCGTCTTCTTCGTTTACCGTTGCTTCTCTGCTTCAGGTAGTTACAGGTTTAGACTGAGATTAATCGGGACTGTCCGTGAAGAGAGTTATGACGGCGATCGTAAAGACACGTCAGATGCGACAGGCATGCGTTGCGGAGGTCGTTCGAGACCTCTCTTTCTCTCTCCACTTGTGATAGGCTGGATGATTTTATAAATCATCAGCCGAACGAACTTGTGTGCGGCGAGTTTTCCTCAGTGAAATAGATTAATTTAGTTTGATCTGTTCTAAGTTTTTTCTTCTTCTCATCGTGATCTTCTTAATCTCTACCTCTCGTTGACGAGTGATTGATCGAACGGAAATTATATTCCCAACAAGTGGTATCAGAGCAATTCGATCTTCTGAAGAACAAGAATGGCGAAGAAATTCGCAGATGGAGAAATGAGATCTTCGACGCCATCTCTCAAATTCTCGAAGACAAATTATCGTGTATGGTCCATGACCATGGAGGTATATCTTGATTCTCACAACTTATGGCAGACGATTGTTAGTAAGAACCCAACGAAGAAGAAGGATCGTCAGGCGCTTTTAACGATCATAAGTGGTGTCCCCGAAGACTTACTTGGCATTCTCGACGCGAAGAAGACTGCAAAGGAGAATTAGGAGATCTTGCGTCAGCGGAATCTCAGCATGGATAGAGTGATTCAATCCCGCATCCAAGGACTTCGACGCGATCTAGAGATACTCGCCATGAGTAAGTCAAATTCGGTCGTGGATTTCACGATGAAATTCACGCATATTGTCTCCGATCTGAGGAATCTAGGAGAGGTGATGGAAGAGAAGGAGGTCGTGCGAAGATTTCTCAGAGCCATGCCGGCCAAATTCGATGCACTTACCCTTTCGTTGGAGCAGTATGGTGAGCTTGACAAGATGAGTCTCGATGAGGTAATCGGATCGCTCACTATTCATGAGTTGCGTCTCAAAGAACGGGAATCTCGTGAAGAGGAGCAGGTTCTATTGGCCAAGGCAATGAGCACGACCAAGTTATCCAATAAGGAGGAGTCCTCATCGCGTAATAGAGGGAGACAATGCGGCCGAGGCAGAGGAAGAGGCCGAGGCCTAAGTCGAGGACGAAATCAATGGACTGAAGAAGAGAAAGACAAGAAGCCATTTGACAAATCGGTAATTCAGTGTTACAATTGTCAAAAATATGGTCATTTTGTATATGAATGTAGGAGTGCGAAGAAGCCGCGTGATGATCGTGCTTATGTGGCAGAAACCACTCCGGTAGTGGCATCGGCAAGCTCATCAAATAGGACGACCGCAACGATGTCACTACTTATGGCGATAGTAGAAGAGGTAAGTGACTTACTTCTTCATGGATCCGAGGGTGCATCTCCAGATCCTGCTCTTTGGTATTTGGATACGGGAGTGACAAATCATATGTCGGGATGCCGCAATTTCTTCTGTAATCTGGACGAGTCAACGACTGGATTTGTCAAATTCGGTGACAATTCGCGAATCTGAATTGAAGGAAAAGGAGAAATTCAAATTAAACAGAAGAATGTAGAGATTCTCCGGCTCTCCAATGTGCTATACGTTCCCCAATTGGCAGCCAATATCCTAAGTCTTGGACGCCATGATGAAGAGGGTTGTCGAATGACCATGGCGAGAGGTAAATTGACTATCTACAATCGTAATGGTTGCTTACTCACTGAAGTACAAAGGTCAGAGGGGCGACTCTACCTATTGAAGCTCAGCATAGTTGATCATTGCTTGATCCCTACAGAAGACTCTTCCGAAGACTGGCTATGGCACTCACGGTTTGGACATCTCATTTTTCACACGTTGAGGGAAATGTCAAGAAAGAAGATCGTTGAAGGTCTTCCTCTAGTCAACGTGCCAAGCAAACTCTGTGCTAATTGCATTGCTGGAAAGCATCACAGGATGCCCTTTCCAAAAGTGTCCTCTTTCCGAGTGACTGAGCCATTAGAGATCGTCCACACAGACATCTGTGGGCCTATCTCACAAACCACCTTAGGAGGAAGCCAATATTTCCTTCTTATTATTGATGATTTTTCTCGACTAACGTGGGTAGAAATGTTGCAGAGTAAGTCTGATGCATTTGAAGCCTTCAAGCATTTCAAAAGTCTGGCAGAGACAAAGAAGGGAGAGAAGATAAAGACCCTCAGATCAAATAGATGAGGAGAATTCACATCAGAAGAATTCTCTAAGTATTGCCTTGAGCATGGCATCAAGAGGCAATTGATAACACCATACCCACCACAGCAAGATGGGGTGTTGAAAGAAAGAACTAGATAGTGATATCCATGTTTAGAGCAATGTTAAAAGCTAAAGATCTTCCTAGAGAATTATGGGGAGAAGCGGTAAGTACAGTTGTTTATATTCTTAACCGATCTTCAACAAAAGCCTTGCAGGTTAAATCTCCTCACGAGAAGTGGACAGGGAGAAAGCCCTCTGTGGATCATATGAGGACTTTTGGGTCAATCGTTCATGTGAAAAACACAAAAGGTCATTTGACTAAGCTGGAAGACAGAAGTCAACCCATGGTTTTTATTGGCTATGAGCTTGGAACAAAATGATACAAATGCTTTGACACGGTCAACTTCAAAGTCATCATCAACCGAGATGTTATCTTTGAAGAGGGAGAAAAGTGGACTTGGTCAAAACAAGTTGAAGGTAAAAATTCTTTTACTTTCTTACCTGATTTTCTTCCTGATCAGAGTTCAGAAGAAGACTCCGCAAGTGATGAAGAGGATAATGCACCACATGATGAAATTTCCTCTTCTTCAAATAATTCTGAAGATAGTCACCTCGCGAGATACAGATCATTAACTGACTTGTACTCTGAGACTATTCCGTTGGATGAGCAAACATGTTTGGTAGCTGATGAAGAATCTCTCACTTACCTCGAAGCTGCCCAAGATGAGGTATGGAGACAAGCCATGAAGGAGGAGATGCTGGCCATTGATCGAAGAAATACTTGGGAATTAGAATCTTCACCATCAAATTGCAAACCCATTGGACTCAAATGGATCTTCAAGTTAAAGAAGAATCCAAAGGGAGAGATCATCAGACACAAGGCTCAGCTTGTGGTCAAAGGATACTCTTAGAGGAAGGGTATAGACTATGAAGAGCTGTTTGCCCCCGTAGTCCGATTTGAGAGTATAAGAGCTCTAATTGCCTTAGCAGCTCTAAAGAGATGGACGATCTATCACCTTGATGTTAAATCGGCCTTCTTAAATGGAGAACTTGAAGAAGTAATCTATGTACAGCAACCTGAAGGCTTTGACATTGAAGGAAAAGAAGATCATGTACTCCGATTGAGAAAAGAAATGTGTGGACTAAAGTAGGCTCCGAGGGCATGGTATTTCAAGCTTCACAAATGCCTAATTTCTCTCGGATTTGCAAAAAGCAATTATGAGCAATCGCTCTACCTCAAGCAAGCAGGTATGGACACTCTAACTGTGGGAGTATATGTTGACGATCTAATAGTCACAGGGTCAAGTACAGAAGCCATAAAGACATTCAAAGTAGAGATGAAGAAAAGGTTTGAAATGAGTGATCTAGGATCACTGAGTTCCTATTTAGGACTCGAGGTAAAGAATGATGATGAATACATCTTCTTATCTCAAAATTCTTATGTTAAGATGATTTAGGAATATGCCAAATTGACAGAGTGTAATGCAGTGTCCACTCCACTTGAAGCTCGAGTGAAATTCACCAGCATTTAAGGAAGTGACAGAGTGAATGTCACAACTTACAGGAGTTTAATTGGGAGTCTTAGATATATTACTCACACAAGACCTGACATACTTTATTCAGTAGGAATTTTGAGCAGGTATATGGAGAAGCCTTCACAAGAACATCTTAATGCAGTGAAGCGTGTGATTAGATATGTAAAAGGCACAACTGATTATGGACTTCTCTACAAGAAATGAGAATCGAATTCTGAATTAATTGGCTATAGTGATAGCGATTTTTCAGGGGACATAGGTGATCAGAAGATCACCTCCGGTCATATATTTTTCCTTGGTGGAATGGGAATCAGTTGGTCTTCACAAAAGCAAAGTATTGTGGCTCTGTCCTCGTGTGAACCGGAGTACATTGCTGCAACGGCAGCTGCATGTCAAGCTTTGTGGATGAAACGCCTCTTAAGTGAATTAAAGCATGAAGAACAGAAGGCAGTGAAATTGATGGTGGATAATCAATCTGCAATAACCTTGAGCAAAAACCCGGTCCATCACAGTCGAACCAAGCACATTGATACAAGGTATCACTTCATCCGATAGTGTATTGAAGATAAGAACATAGAAATTTTCTTTATTCGGACAGAAAATCAGCTAGCAGATATATTCACTAAAGCTCTAGGTAGGATGAAATTCCAAGAGATGAGAAGTCGGATTGGTGTATCTAACATTCGTATGGAGGAGCTAGAGCAAGGAGGAGAATGATGGGATCGCTCTACTCCCCCATCTGGATCGTCGTCTTCTTCGTTTTCCATTTTTCTGCAGAAGGAGGCGTTGCTTCTCTGTTTCAGGTAGTTATGGGTTTAGACTGAGATTAATCGGGACCGTCCGTGAAGAGAGTTATGACGGCGATTGTGAAGACACGTCAGATGCGATAGGCACGCGTTGCGGAGGTCGTTGGAGACCTCTCTTTCTCTCTCCACTTGTGATTGGCTGGATGATTTTATAAATCATCAGCCGAACAACGAACTTGTGTGCGTCGAGTTTTCCTCAGTAAAATAGATTAATTTAGTTTGATCAATTCTGAGTTTTTTCTTCTTCTCATCGTGATCTTCTCAATCTCTACCTCTCGTCGACGCGTGATTGATCGAATGGAAATTCCCAACAGACCCGTCCTCGCCCATCATCGTTTGAGGACAAAAAAAATTGACCCCGCCATGTCGTGTCATCAAATTGACACCGTCTAAATCTGTGCGTTAACCCTGTTAGAGTAATCACACAACAGGGATGAACAGGATGAGTACCTGGATTTCCCCAAGAAAACATAGGTCAGGGGCAATCACTTCCAGGTATTCTGAATAGCTTGGAGCCGGTTGGTGAGCTTAAAATTCATAAGTTATATTTTTTTCTTTCTCTTTTCTAAGTTAGTTAAAAGAGTTAACAAAATTTATCTTTTGGATATCGTTCAAGTTAATTTTATCTCAAGTTTGCGTTTCCACTTTCATGTGATTGACTTTCGTTAAACTGAATCGAATTGACTATTTTATTTAAGAGCTTGAGAAAAATCTGATTTTAATATGTTTTATTGCCGCTGCAGCTCTAGACCTTATAAAGAATGTCCATGTTCAGGCCATCATCGGCCCCTTATCATCATCCCAAGCAGATTTCCTGGTGAATCTCGGAAACAAGACAAGAGTGCCGATAGTCTCCTTCTCTGCCACGAGCCCATCGATCTCCCCGGCTCAGGTACCTTATTTTGTGAGAACAACTCTAGACGACTCCCTCCAAGTAAAATGCATAGCGTCTATCATCAAGCTCTATGGATGGAGAGATGTAGTCCCCATTTACGAGGACACTCGATACGGCAGTGGAATAATACCTTATCTAGTCGATGCTATCGAAGAAATTGATGGCCGAATCCCGTACCGAAGCGTCATTGAATTATCTGCCTCGAATGACCAGATTAAACAAGAGCTCTTCAAACTGAAAACTATGTCAACTAGAGTGTTCGTTGTACACATGTCCTCTAGGTTTGGAGCTCGTTTCTTCCAATTCGCCAATGAGCTGGGAATGGTCGACGATGAATATGTATGGATTATGACTGATGGGATAACCAACATGATCGATTCAATGGAGTCTTCAACTCTAGAGTCAATGCAAGGAGCTCTTGGGATAAGACCTTACGTGCCCAAATCAACGAAACTGGTTAACTTCACGCGTAAATGGAGAAGTAAATATTTGTTGTCAAACCCGGATGATTTCGTCATATCTCCAAACATTTACTGCCTTCGAGCATACGATACAGTTTGGGCATTAGCGATGGCCGCAGAGAAATTGAACTTAACCAAAATTGGCTTCCAGAAATCGGAGATTGGAAGCAACTCAACAGACTTGGGAATTCTCGACATATCGCAACTGGGTCCAGATTTTCTGAGGAACATCATGGATGTAAAATATGAAGGTCTCGCAGGAGAATTTCTACTCTCGAATGGGGAGCTTCAGTCTTCTGTTTTTGAGATTATTAATGTTAACGGCAAGGCAGCGAGGGAAGTGGGATACTGGGAAGAGGGGAAGATATCAAGGTCACCAAGCTCTAGACTTGTAAGCTCTGCAGGAGAACTGCCAATCATATGGCCAGGAGAGATTAACTCAGTTCCAAAGGGTTGGGTCATACCCACAAGTGGAAAAAAGCTCCAAGTTTTCGTACCGAGAAAAAATGGGTTTAATGAGTTCGTGACTGTGAAGAGAAATCCCTATACCAATCAGACGGAAATATCAGGTTTCTGCATTGATGTTTTTGATGCGGTAATGAGGAACATGCCCTACAGTGTTCCATACGAGTATAAGCCTGATGATGTTGACGGGGAGATTACAGAATCTTACAATGACTTGGTAAATGGCGTTGCTGAGCAGGTACTCATTGGTTTTGAGTTCTAAAATTTCTTCCTCTTTATTTATTTAATCCTTTCGCACTCCGGAAATGCAGAGGTTTGATGTGGTAATCGGGGATGTTACAATATTATTTAATCGATCAAAGACGGTGGATTTCACTTTACCCTTCACTGAATCTGGATGGACGATGGTTGTCAAGGTAAAGAGAGACGATAGGAGTGGATGGATCTTCATCAAGCCATGGAAGAGCGATCTCTGGACTGCAAGCTTTCTGTTCTTCATCTTCACGGGCTTTGTTGTCTGGATAATCGAACACAGAGTGAACCCAGACTTCAGAGGTTCACCACAGCAACATCTCGGCAGAAGTTTCTACTTTACGTTCTCAACAATGGTTTTCTCCCATAGTAAACTCCTTAACACGGTTCTTATTCGCACTATAAATCTGTATTAGATAATCATGTATTGTTTCTTTCAGGAGAGAACGTGGTGAGCAATTTATCAAGGATTGTGATTGTCGTATGGATTTTCGTCGTCTTGATCCTGCAGTCGAGCTTTACAGCTAATTTGGCATCTCTTCTCACTATCCAGAAGCTGAAGCCGGAATTCACTGATGTTAATGAGCTTTTGAGAAGCGGGCAAAGTGTTGGTTATCAGGAAGGCTCCTTCATTTATGGTCACCTGAGGAGCATGGGTTTTGAGGAGAACAAGATAAAAAAATATGAGAATCCTGATGAGTATGCGGAGGCATTGTCTAATGGAACGAGTAATGGTGGAGTTGCAGCTATTTTTGATGAGATTCCCTACATCAATGTATTTCTCTCGAAGTATTGCTCCGATTATACCATGGCTGGCCCTGTATTCAAGGCAAATGGCTTTGGATTTGTGAGTACCTTTCTCCTCTTTTATATTTACTTGGACTTTCCCCCTTCATTTATGCCCTACACTTCTGATAAAGACAGCGATCGGGTGATACTGAAAAGATTTCAAATAAAACAAATTTATGGATGAATGTAAATGTACTGGATTTGGACTTCTTATTCTAGCATCAACAAAAAGTACTCTGTTTTAGAAAACTTAGTTTCTCTCTGGATTCTAAGGGTTCTTCTGAACCGCACTTCTTCAGATTTGAATCAGTCTTTTCTTCTTGTTCATTTAAATTGATTTTTCCCTTTGTGCATCTGATTTCTGATAGATGTGAGTGTTCGCAATATTATAGAAGGATACCAATTTCAATCTTGTATAAACCTCTTTTATGAAAACCAATTTTGTCATGTTTCTAATGGTTTCTACTACATGCTCTTATTTATTTTTACACATTTAATTTTACTTGTTTATTTGAAATTTCGAATTTCTATAAGACAGAAAGAGTAAAATTTAGTATGACCACAAGTAGGACTCTATTTATTCCGGCGTGAAAAAGATGTCCTGGTTTTTAAAACCCCCATTTTTATGGGTGATTTGGAAGTTATTCCTTTGGGTTTTGGTCGGGAGATAGTGAAAAATATTTCTATTCTTGCACATTTAATTGACATTTTTTTCTCTTTTACGAGATAAGGGCGAGGGAATAGAATGGAAATTTATATTTATCCTTATTCTGGCTTAGACAGAAAGGATATGAATTTCACTTCTTATTCTAACATTGTCATAAAAGGCTCATGTTTTTTTTCCTAAAACTTATTTCCCTCATATTTGTGAAGGTTTTTCCTAAGCGCTTTCCTTTGGTGAGAGACGTCTCGTCCGCCATTCTGCAAACTACCGAAGGAGAGGAGATGGCCAAGATTCAGAAGGCATGGTTTGACAGCAAAGCCACTTGTTCTAGTGAGACTAGCCAGTTCAGTTCTACCCGTCTATCGCTAAAGAACTTTGAAGGATTATTCTATATCACTGGGGTAGTGTCCGTGGCTGCACTCTTATGCTTTATATGTCAATTCTTCATCGAGAATTGGGGAAAGGTTACGTCTTTGAAGGGTCTAATATCTCAGGTAAAGGAGTTTGTAAAGCAGTTGGATATGAGGGATCCCTCTAGTATTAAGAGATCTGCGCAACATGCTGAAAACATGTCCAGTAGAGAGGAGTCCCAAAGGGGGGAACTTGAACAAGGAATCTCTCCAAGTGCTTGACGAGACGTGACCGCGAGGTCATTGATTTCACACGGTCTCGTGTCAAAAATATTTCCGAACTTGCCAATTTGATAAAAATCTCTCGAATTGAAGGGTATAATGGTAAATAAGGGTCGAATCTAAAGGGAAATAAGGAAATTCTTGATGTATTCTTTGAAATTGATCAAATCGGATGATGAATTGATGATAAAAATTGGGGAAAATGGTAAATTATAAAAGAGAACTTCCAATCGATTCCAGAAAATCAAGAATCATCGAATTTGGTGTTGATTTCGCAGAGAAATTGAAGATCGAAGTGGGAAGAAATTTTCGAACGAAGAAATCGCGAAATTGACTAAAATTAAATGAAATTGAACCTTAAATCCTAATCTAGATTGAAATTAAACATTATAGGAAGGTACATTATGAAAAACCGCTTCCACAAATCCCAAATCTCGATCAAATTGACGTGAGTAAACCGCTTAATCCCCTAGAACATGAAGAACGCGAGGAGGAGATTCAAGCGTCAATTTCTCCTAATCTATTCAACCAAATCTCGATCTCAAAGGCTCCGGAGGTGCGGAAATGAGAGTAGAACACGATGGGATCAAGAGAAACGAGAGGAGAGGTGTCTAGAGAAATCAATTGCTTTGATTTCCAACTCGAATGGTTTAGAATTCGGAAGAACACATCATTTTATAGGGATTTCGGGTGTAACCGTCCGATCGAAACGATCGACGGTTACGATGGAACTTTCCATCGTGGACCATTTCAAATAAGTCGTAGCCGTCTGATCTTGATGGACGGTCTGGATGATCCGCGCAGATGGACGTTATAAAATGCGTCGTTTTGGATCGCGATCTGACGGTCTGGATTCTCCCCCGCGTGTTTAATCTGAGCCGTTATAACACCTTTTGGAAGCCACGTGCGTTGATCAGATCCGGCGGACCGCAGGTGCACTCGATCGGCGCGCTCCGATCATGATCCAACGCCTCGATTTTAGCCACGTCACCTACATCAAAGAATAAACTCCGTGGAACTTAGTCCCACACGGAGAAAATTAAAAGAGGGACTCAAGTTTATAACGTGCGACGATTTAGAGGATTAATAATCCCTTTCGATAAACGGAAGGCTATATATATTATTAACTATATAAGTAAATATAAATATTTTGTCGCATCACGCCGCGTAGGCGCCGTGTGGCACTGCCACGTGGCCCTGCGTGCCACGTCACATCCACGTGGGTCCCGCGCAGAAATATCCCCCTTTTTGCTTTTATTAAAATCATTTTAATCTTTTCAAAATCAAAATTAATTTAAAAAAATCCGGAAAAAATCCTTAAAAATAGAAAATTCATAACTTTTAATTTATAACTCCAAATTAATCCAAATTTCTTTCAGTTGATCCAAAATTTAATTATCTATCATTCTAAAAGATAAAAATTGATAAATAATGAGAGTTATAATTTTCATTTTAAAAATACATTTATTTTTTAAGGATTTAAACTTAAGAAAATATAAATAAATGTTGATAAAACATTTTCTCTCATTATTTTAACTTTAAAAACCTCTTTAATCTCAAGTAAAGATGGGTTATTAATTATTTATCTTTTAAATCATCATATGTAACCCTAATTTAAAGTATTTTTGAGATTATAATGGCTTTTTCAGAGAATGATAGAAAAATACACATAAGTATGATAACATGCATGTAAATGAAACCATTTATACCTTAATATGCATCAAAAATCATGTTTTATTATGGTAATATACCATGTTATCACACCCCCCAACTTAAATTATTGCTAGTCTCTTAGAAATTTACTATATGATCTCCCTAGAAAGTCTTTTCATCCTTTGATCCTACTACTAAAAGGTGAAGTGTATAAATGTATGATCACGTCTTCCTCAGAGTGTAGGCCATAATGATCTAGATTCCATCTCTAGGTTGACTTCTTTAGTTCATGTTAGGGTAGTGCTCATCGGCTAATGGTCAAGTCTTATTCTTGATTGTAATGAAGGTGAGTATATCTAAGGTATGATGCTATGGTGTTGAAAATATACTCACACTCTCATGAGTGGATGTAATTCCTTACCCTCTCTATAAACACATCACTCCTTCACTCAAAATGGAGGCTACTTAGTACTTAGAATTCTGCTCAACTCGCTTTCTTCCTTAAAAGAGTGCAATTCAAAAGGGTTCCTATCTTTGGATGCATCGTGTGAGGAGGCTGAAGGAAATAAAAGGTACTATTTCTAAGGGTATGACTTGGCTAAAAGCAAATATGCTGATAAAACAAAGTGGATTATAAAAGCAAAGAAGGTACAAGTTATGATGATTATACTCCCAAGTGAGTGGATGATGATGGATAGGGTAGATGGTGGAGATGATAGTGGAGGTAGAGATAAAGGTAAAAGATGTTCCAACTTATTTTCCTTCTTATAACTTTTTATTTCTCTCTTTCTTTTGACTTTTCTCCTTTTTCTTTTCTTCTTTTTTTTAAGCATTTCAGAAGACTAGAATGATGATGTGGAGGAGTTTTAGGATTTCTGAAGAGAGTGTGTAGAAAATGAAGTGTAGTGAAGGTATAAGTACATGTGGGAGAAGAAAATGGAAGGTGAGATGGATATGTGAGTTCACTTGGGAGTGTTCATCATCAAAAGAAAAGTTTAAAACAAAGTGGTGTAACTACTTGACTGTTTTGGAAGAGGAAAACTACATGCCTATAAGGAAAGATAGGTGCTACAAAAAATTTATGGATCATTGCACTATTTAAAGGGGAAAGTCTAGAATCGAGAAATTCCTTATACTAAGCAGTTTTGGCTAATAATAGGCAGGGGATGGAATTTTATTTTCTCTCAAATACTCTCCTTTTTCAATCCTATAGCATTTCAACCTCTGATTACTCTTTTCCTTGGTGCTTGTTAGGTACCCAATCCCAAAGAAGTCAACCACTAAAGCTAATCCATTGGTCTCTCTAGATCATTTGGCTTTTATTACTTAAAATGTACTCATATGGACTATAAGGTCCTCACTTCTACATCTCTAGTAGGTCAGATCTCTAGATGAAAAGACTTCTAAGGTGGGGTAGATTAGATCAAAATTTTGAGAAATAGGATTTAGAAGGTAGAATTTTAAAAAAATTTCAAAAATGGTAGAGCTTTTTCTAAATCTTCACCCCCCCCCCCAACTAGAATCTTTTATTGCCCTCAATGAAAACTACATGCTATGTGAAAACTCATTGAATTATGGCATGAAAACAATATAAAAGTGCGGTGAGATAGTTTTAGAAAAGCTCATTAGTCCGTGATGCTCGTGGGATTTTCGGTGCAGGTGCGCCCTTTCCTAATGTAGTTTTCCGATGTCTATAAAACTGAAAGACATATAAAACTAAAAAAAACGGTAAGATAATCTTGGGGTGCCTCCCAAGAGCGCAAAGTTTAACGTCTTCAGCCAGACTAAACAAAAATAAAACCTACGACTACTAATGGGTCGAGGGTGATACCGTCACGTCCTCGAGTGGTCGGGAAGATGCTGATTTACCTTGTCTGCTGGTGCGGGTGGTTCTGAGGTCAGGTACGGCTTGAGACAATGGCCGTTTACCTTGAATTTTCGACCAATCTTAGGGTCGGAGATGAGTACCGCTCCGCCGTCGAACAATTCCACAACCATATAGGGACCATCCCATTTAGAGCACAGCTTTCCAGGGAAGATCTTGAGGCGCGAGTTGTAGAGCAAGCCCTTGTCGTTGACTTAGAATGATCGTCGTCGGATGTGTCGATCGTGGAAGGCCTTGGTCTTTTCTTTGTAGATCGCC
Source organism: Lemna minuta (assembly GCA_024174645.1). Lineage (NCBI taxonomy): Eukaryota > Viridiplantae > Streptophyta > Magnoliopsida > Alismatales > Araceae > Lemna > Lemna minuta. The sequence continues at coordinate 1,538,385 of CM044116.1, read as the reverse complement.
GCGTTCTCGTACGCGTCGTGCCTCAACTCTTGTAACTTTTGGAGCTGGAGAAGTTGTTCTTTCCCTGCTTTGTCTAGTGCAAGGTTGAGCTTTTTGATAGCCCAATAGGCTCGGTGCTCTAGCTCAACTGAAAGGTGGCAGGCTTTCCCGAAGATGAGTCGTAAGGGAGACATCCTGATGGGTGTCTTGTATGTCGTTCGGTATGCCCATAGTGCGTCGGGAAGCTTGTGTGCCCAGTCCTTCCCAACTGAACGAATTATCTTTTTTAGTATAGTTTTGACTTCTCGATTACTTACCTCTACTTGCCCATTCACCTGGGGGTGGTATGGCGTGGTGATACAGTGGTGCACTCTGTACTTCTTCAACAATGCCCGGACATGAGAGTTGTTGAAATGTGAGCCGCCATCGCTGATGATGGCCCTCGGACAACCGTACCAGGCGAAGATGCTTCGTGTGATGAATCGCAGAACCTCCCGCTAGTTGTTTTTCCTAGTGGGCATTGCCTCGACCCACTTGGACACATAGTCCACCGCCACCAAGATGTACTCTTTCCCGTCAGAATGTGGGAAAGGTCCCATGAAATCTATCCCCCAATAATTTAAGATTTCCACCTCAAGGATTGGCCGCATCAGCATCTCATCTCGCTTGGAGATGTTGATCGCCGCGTGGCATTGTAGGCACTCCGAGTAGAAACAGTGGGCGTCCTTGAAGATGGAGGGCCAGTAGAAGCCGCTCTGCAGGATCTTATTTGCGGTCTTTCATGTCGCGAAGTGTCCTCCGCACGTCGATGAGTGACACATCACCAGTATGTCTCCTTGCTCCTCCTCCGGTAAACATCGTCAGATAATTTGGTCGTATCCTAGTTGGAACAGAAGCAGTTCTTCCGAGAAATAGTACTGAAGCTCATCGAAGAACTTATCTTTTTGGTGCCGGTTCCAATGCTCCGGGATTGATCCATTGACGATGAAATTGACGATGTGCACGTACCAGGGGGCATGACTCGAGATGACGAGGAGATGCTCGTCTAAAAATATATCTCCGATGTCCTCTCCTCTCGAGATGAGGAGACGCGATAAGTGGTCCGCCACCGAGTTTTTGCTGCCCTTCTTGTCTTTTATCTCCAAGTCGAATTCTTGAAGGAGCTTATCTCCAAGTCGTATGAGTCGTGGTTTAGCCTCTTTCTTGGAGAGCAACTACTTCAAGGCCGAATGATCAGTGTAGATGATGATCTTGCTCCCCAAGATGTAAGGCCGGAACTTCTCTAGAGCGTAGACCACCGCTAGAAGCTCTTTCTTCGTAATCATATAGTTTATTTGAGCTTCTATTAGGGTCTTACTTGCATAGTAGATGGTCGTCGGCTTCTTGTCAAGTCGTTGTCCCAAGACCGATCCCACCGCGTAGTCTGAAGCGTCACACATGATCTCGAAGGGTAAGTCCCAATTAGGACTTTGTAGAATCGGTGCCTCGATCAGTGCTTGCTTCAACATCATGAATGCGCGCTTCCCTTCTTTATCGATGATGAAGTCCTTGTCCTTGCAAAGAAGGCTGGTGAGGGGCTTGGCGACTTTGGCAAAATCTTGAATAAATCTTTGATAAAAGCCAAACGTGCCCAAAAAGCTCCTTAGGTCTTTGACGGTACTTAGTAGAGGGAGGTTTTGGATGACCTCTATCTTAGCCTTATCCACTTATAAACCATTGCCCGAGATGATGTGTCCGAGCACTACTCCCTCTCGTACCATGAAGTGGGATTTCTCCTAGCTGAGTACCAGTCGTTTCCTGACGTATACCTCCAGTATCTTCGTCAGGTGAGCAAGACAACTTTCGAAGTCATTTCCAAAGACGGAGAAATCGTCCATGAAGACTTCTAAGCTGTCGCCAAGAAAGTCAGAAAAAATTACCGTCATGCATCATTGGAAGGTCGCGGGGGCATTGCATAGTCCGAATGGCATGCATCTGAAGGCGAAGGTGCCAAACGGACATGTGAACGTCTTCTTCTCTTGATCGTCGGGGTGGATAGCAATTTGATTGTAGCCCTAATATCCGTCAAGAAAGCAAAAGTAGTTTGATCCTGCCAGTCGGTCCAGGATTTGGTCGATGAATGGTAGCGGGATGTGATCCTTCTTGGTCGTGGAGTTCAGCTTTCGGTAGTCGATGCAGACTCTCTACTTCGTCGGTAGGCGCGTCTGCATTTCCTCGCCCTTCTCGTTCGTCATGACCGTTACTCCGTCTTTCTTCGGAACAACGTGTACCGGACTCACCCATTGGCTATCAGATATGGGGTAGATTAATTCTGTGTTGAGCCATTTAAGAATCTCTTCTTTTACGGCCTCCCATACCCTTGGGTTGAGTCATCTCTTGGCTTCCCTGACGGGTCTCGACTCATCCTCTAGGAAGATGCGATGAGTACATAGTGAAGGGTCCAACCCTTTATGGTTTGTCAGGGTCCAGCCGATTGCTTCTTAATTTTTCCTTAGCACCTCCATTAATTGTTCATCTTGTTTCATGTCAAGCTTGGATGAAATAATTACTGGCTTTGCTTTCTCTTCATCAAGGAAGGCGTACTTGAGCGTAGATGGGAGAGTTTTGAGCTCCAAAGTTGGCTCGTCCATCGAAAGTTGCTCATATCTTGCTTCCTCGTCGATCATCATAACTTCTTCTACACATGCATCTATGTCTTGATCGTAGGCGAAGTCGATGGCACCCAAGTCTTCAGAAGCTCGTAAAGGGTATTTCATAAGTTTGTTGATGTCGACCTTCACGGTGTGCTCTCCCACCTTGAGAATTACTTCTCCTTTCCCCCAGTCAGTTACGGCTTTTGCGGTAGATAGGAAGGGTCATCCTAAGATAATTGGGGCTTGGCTCAGCTCCTTAGTCATTTTCATGTTGACCACTAAGAAGTCTATCGGGAAATAACAATCTTCTATTCTTACGATGACGTCTTCTACTAGTCCATGAGGTTTCCTTACTGATCCATCGGCTAAGCATAGTTCTACTAGGAAAGGTTGTAATTCCCCTACATGATGATGATCGAATACAGCTTTGGGGAGGATGGTGATACTAGCTCCTCTATCTAATAGGGATCTAGTGAAGGACATTCCTCCTATTTCACTCGTGATCATGGGTGCTCCCGGATCTCTCTTTTTTACGAGTAAGGAATTCATCATAATGGAGCTTACCGTCTCACTAAGTTGGATCCGTTTAGGGTTTCCATGGGGAGTACATATACATTTAAGGAATTTTGCATTGGAAGGGATATGCTTGATGTCATCTATCAAAGGAATGGTTATGGTCACCTTTTTAAAGGAGTCTAGTAGGTTGTCATCGTTTTCACTATTCTTGGCTTTTAGTCTGTTAAGGGCTTGAGGATAAGGCACATGGGGCTTGTATTTTTCAGGGTTAGGTTTAGCCGTAACCTGTTCTTCCTCATCCTCCGAGTCACTGTCTTGCTCGACGATAATTGGCGTTTCTTTTTCTTCATTTTGGCCTTGGTGGAAAGGGTGATCCTTGTATGGATCCGGCAAAGCTTTCTTGGATATGGCCAATGTTGATTCAACGGCTTCCTCGTCGACGTGTACATGGTTGATGTTGCGTGTCTAAGTCGACGAGGCTCCTTGATTTCTTGGATTTTCCGTGGCCTGCAAGGGTAATTGGTCAGTAAAAGTTACTTGCTTACCCTTTTTTTCCGTCATCGATTGGACGTTCATCTTGACGAAGTCTTGAATTTTGTCCACGCGTGAGTTCATCCTCGTCATTTGCTCCATTACTTGCAAGATCGTGCCGAGGATCAAGTCAGATGTCGGCGGGGTCTGGCGTGGAGCTTGCGTGTATGCTTGCGGTTGAGTCGGTGGGACAAACGACGTCTGTCTTTGATTTGGGTAGTTTTGCTTACTGTTATATTTTGGAGGATAGGGTTGATCGTTGTTCCTCCTATATCCATTATTCTGCGAAGAATTGTTAAAAACAGGGGTATTATATTGGTTAGGATTATTACCAGGATAATTTGGTCGTCCCTTTTGACTTGGTCCTCTCGATGGACCTTTTCTATACATCCCTTGTCCTTAGATTGCCATCACGGGGAAATCTAATTCGACGTGGTCGAATCTCGAGCAAGTCGCGCATGGTGACGCTTCTTGGAGTGAGACAGGGGTGAGTCCTTCGGAACCGTTGCGGATGTTGAGTCGGTCCAGCAGTAAGTTGACTTTTGCCATTTTATCGATTCTTTCGAGGAGCATCCCCGTCTCCGCTGATTTTGCGTCGATAGCTTTTGGCATTGCACCTCTTCCAAATGGTTTCGCCGCATTCAGGTGACTATTTTCCGCCACTGTTTCGATGAGTTCCTGCTGTAGAATAATTTAAAGTGAATGTTATATATGTAGATGAAATGAGAGTATGAAGAATGATGAATGGAAGGATCAAGGATGTGTTGAATACTTAATATGGTGCAATATGTGATATCCTACAATCTTAGGGTGGATCAATGAAATGATACCACTGATAAATGAATGGATAATTCAATGAAGAATTGGTGGGAATATTTTCAGAAATAAGAGAGGATAATGATGATAATGAGGATGATAACGATAAAATTATGGAGGAGAGCGGAAAAGAAAAGATGAATGGATATAACGAAGGATATTAGCGTGGAGATTATTAAGAATCTAGTGAATAGAGTTAAGAGAGATTAGGATAATAATATTGAGAAATAATGGAGAGAAAGGAGGATCTAACGTTGGACTGATGATATAGGGATTGAACTATAGATCACGGTGAAGAGAATGACGATGATACCTGATAAAGACGTGAAGTAGATGCTCTTAAAGATCACCACACGATCGCGATAATTCCTCTGATGATTCTAACTTCGAAATGGATGAAAGAGGACAGCAATTGAGGGAGGAATGATAGGGGGATAGAACTCGGAAATGAGTATGCAGTAGGAGGAATGGATGGGCACGATGTTAACACGATAAACACATGAGTAACCCTGAAAACCAACAGACAAATTCATTCAAAAAAACATCATCCGACCCTTTTACATTCGTCCCCTTTTATAGGGTGAAGAAGATAGATAAGTTAGAGCGAATAGATGTCTCTTGGAGGGAGGAAGCAGTTAGAGCGGTTTTAGAATTTCTGGCGTCGGTTTTTTTGTTTTCCCACGTCGATCCATTTTGCAATGATGGGGACGCATGTGGAAATTCTTAACCCCGTTTAGGTCTCTATTATTTGCGACGTTTTTAGCTTTTATCCCTGGAGCTTCTCGTATTCTTCGTTATTCCAATTTTGTAGAAAGAGTGACCGTGTAATCTTGAACTCAAGGTGGGTTTTGACGGTTGTTTTCGTCATGTAATCGTTCAACTGGTCGGATTTTCTTCTTGGGGAGCGTGACGAGCTGGGACCGAGAATATTTGTTGACTTCCATTGGTCTTCTATTGGCGCACCAAGGAGACGTTGCGACGATGCTGGGGAACCTCTCAGACCTCGTCGTCTTTCTCTTTTCTTCCTGGTCGGCGGAGCACTCCAAGAATCCGATGACGTTTCAACGTGGAAGGGCTCCCATGTCTTCAACATCCTCACAAGTCTTGGCAGTCTTATTTCACGTGGAGGACTTTCCATATCTCTCGTCCTGTTTATGATGGCTAATGATGGTGATTTAGAACCTCAGCTCGTGGTGATGTCGATAGTTTGGTGGGGAGCATCAGATGTGGAGTTGACTCGGCTTCAATGACGATGATATTCCATCGTCGGCTTCAATAGTCTTCATCGGTTTTACGACGGCTGATGACTGAGTTAATGAGGGTCTTTGGAGAGTCGTCTGCACATGTCAAGTCAGCTCTTCATCTTTCTGGTGATAGTAAGGATAACAGTTGTCCTTTTCTGCTCCAACCGTGGAGATGGACTTATTCGTGGAGAGAGGAGGAGTAGGACTTATCATTATGAAGATCTCCCTTGGTGATGACGTCTTTCAGTTGTAAGGCTTCTTTTATATGTTGTGCTGAGCTCCAATAAATAGATGCATGGTTTTTCTCATGCAAAAGCTTGGTCTTGAAACAAACAAGAAGATAGTGTTCTTCCTTATGTAATTGACATGTAGATCTCTCCTACAATTCTAATTAAAGGTCGTTTCAAAGAAAAGGAATTAAAACAACAAAGATGTTCCTATTATCTTCTTTTGAGATCATATATTCACATAAGGCACCTAACATGTAGTGGAGGTGGTTTGGGAAGTAGGAACCTATTTCAAAGATAAAAGATGGTTGACTTTGTCTATTCAAAGAATTCTAGGTATCTAAGGATAAAAGTTAATTTCTTTTGACAAAGTCAATCTTTTGATCAGTTTATAAAGGGGAGAGTAGGGAAAGTAATTCCCATCGGATCTTCACTCTCTTTTAATGACTTAGAGAGGTCTTTTTCACTCACTTCATGGATAGTGAGTTTCTCAAAAAATTTTATAAGGAAAAGAATGGCATGTTGCTGTAACTGAGGGTGGGTCCTCTTCCTTAAAGTATACCTTGGTTCCAAAGGAGGCCTTGTGTTCATATGTTGAAGTGAGTCTCCATCAGTTCCATCGCGTCGTCTTCGTATTTGCTTATGAATGTGCCGCCGCTAGCTGCATCCAAAAGATATCTATCTTGCGGGCCTAACCCGTGATAAAATATTGACGTTAATTCATGGTTTGACACTCCATGGTGTGGACACTCCCTCATAAGATGTCTTAATCGTTCCCAAGCCTCGTGAAAGGTTTCACTCGAGCCTTGGGTAAACTCTCGTATGGCTTTTCGGACAGAGGTGATTTTTCCTAATGAATAGTATTTTCTCAAAAACTCTTCCTCCATCTCGGTCCAACTAGTGAATTCTTTCCCTAATTTCAAAAACCAGTCTTTGGCTCTATCTCTAAGGGTATCGGGAAAGAGTTTCATCTTTATTGTGTCGGCGGGGACATTTTGAAGGTGATTTATTTCACAAACTTGGGAAACCTCATCTACATGTCTATAGGGATCTTCGGAAGGCTTACCATGGAAGATAGGAAGCATGCTCATAACATGGGAATCTATTCTGAAATTTGCCGCTCTACCTAGGGGTGAGTGAATTCTACTGACGGGTCCCCGGAGGACGGGCCTAGCATAGTCACTAAGGCGTTTCCTGGCATTTCCCTCATCGTTCCGGGCCATTTCTACTGGTTCGGTGGGATCAAAAGTTGAATCGGTCTCGGTAGTGTTGGTCTTGGTAGCTTCGGGAGTTTGCGAGGATCGTTCAAAGAGGTCTATTTCTAGGGTGTTATTCCGTACTCTCCAAGTTGTTCGTCTTCTCATGAAGAGTGGATCGGATACTTAGATGGATAATAACTTATAAATACTTAAAATATATTAAAAATTAGGATCAATCATACCTGAATGTCGGTCTCCGTGAGAGTTACATGTTCTTAACGCGATTTTGAAGAAGTGACTGTTTGTAATCCTTAGAAAAGGGGCGAAAATCACTTAATCTTATCGAATTAAGGATCTCGAAGATTGATTTCTACTTTGGATCACTCAAAATACCATTGAATCACTTGAATTTCAAGAAATTAAGAGAAAAATCCAAGTTGACCAAGTCAAAATTGACTAATTTGATGAAAAATTTGCCTTAAATCCCTTGCAACAGCGCCATTTGACGAGACGTGACCGCGAGGTCGTTGATTTCACACGGTCTTGTGTCAAAAATATTTCCGAACTTACCAATTTGATAAAAATGTCTCGAATTGAAGGGTATAATGGTAAATAAGGGTCGAATCTACAGGGAAATAAGGAAATTCTTGATGTATTCTTCGAAATTGATCAAATTGGATGATGAATTGATGATAGAAATTAGGGAAAATGGTAAATTATGAAAGAGAACTTCAAATCGATTCCACGGAATCAAGAATCATCGAATTTGTTCTTGATTTTGCGGAGAAATTGAAGATCGAAGTGGGAAGAAAATTTTGAACGAAGAAATCGCGAAATTGACTAAAACTAAATGAAATTGAACCTTAAATCCTAATCTAAATTGAAATTAAACATTATAGGAAGGTAGATTATGAAAAATTGCTTCCACTAAACCCAAATCTCAAAGCCTCCGGAGGTGCGGAAACGAGAGTAGAACACGATGGGATCGAGAGAAATGAGAGGGGAGGTGTCTAGAAAAATGAATTGCTTTGATTTCCAACTTGAATGGTTTACAATTCGGAAGAACACATCGTTTTATAGGGATTTTGGGCATAACCGTCCGATCAAAATGATCGACGGTTACGATGGAACGGTCCATCGTGGACCGTTTCAAATAAGTTGTAGCCGTCCGATGTTGATGGACGGTCTGGATGATCTACGCGGATGGACGTTATAAAATGCGTCGTTTTGTCGTCGTTGGATCACGATCTAACGGTCCGGATTCTCCCCCGCGCGTTTAATCTGAGCCGTTATAACGCCTTTTAAAAGCCACGTGCGTTGATCGGATCTGGTGGACCGTGGGTGCACTCGATTGGCGCGCTCTGATCGTGATCCAACGTGTCGATTTTAGCCAAGTCACCTACATCAAAGAATAAACTCCGTGGAACTTAGTCCCACCCGGCGAAAATTAAAAGAGGGACTCGGGTTTATAGCGTACGACAATTTAGAGGAGTAATAATCCCTTCTAATAAACGGAAGGCTATATATATTATTAACTATATAAGTAAATATAAATATTACGTCGCATCACACCGCGTAGGCGACGCGTGGGCCTGCGTAGCGCTGCCCCGTGGCCTTGCGTGCCACGTCACATCCATGTGGGTCTCGCGCGGAAATATCCCCCTTTTTGCCTTTATTAAAATCATTTTAATCTTTTAAAAATCAAAATTAATTTAGAAAAATCCAGAACAAATCCCTAAAAATAGAAAATTCATAGCTTTTCATTTATAACTTCAAATTAATCCAAATTTCTTATATTTGATCCGAAATTTAATTATCTATCATTCTAAAAGATAAAATTTGATAAATAATGAGAGTTATAATTTTAATTTCAAAAGAGATTTATTTTTTTAAGGATTTTAACTTAAGAAAATATAAATAAATGTTTATAAAACATTTTCTCTCATTATTTTAACTTTAAAAACCTCTTTAATCTCAAGTAAAGATGGGTTATTAATTTTTTATCTTTGAAATCATCATATTTAACCCTAATTTAATGTATTTTTTAGATTATAATGGCTTTTTCATAGAATGATAGAAAAATACACATAAGTATGATAACATGCATGTAAATGAAACCATTTATACCTTAATATGCATCAAAAATCATGTTTTATTATGTTAATATACCATGTTATCAGTGCCGACAACCAAAATACACATGTTTCAGTTTCCAATGAAGACCAGGATTCCTCGTCCACTTCCAGAGGATGACAGCAACGCCGAGCTTGCAATTCCTGTATATTAAAGAAAATTTTTGAAAATCTAGGAATTTCTTTGGAGTAGACTACTAGGAATAAAAAAACTACTCCACCATTTTCCGTAAATAGTAATGGCGAGAGCTGTAATGTATAGAAGCTAATGTACAAAAGATATGTAGCCTTGTGTGTGCCCGAGTTCTCTTATTCCTCTTGTACTCTTCCTTTCGGTTTCTGTTTCTGTAGAATATAACTGCTATTTTCATGTTTATGTGGAATCGCTTGTACTACTATTCCAGTTTAGTAGTCTTCATCCATCTCTACTATCAAGGGCAAACTTTAGGCACTGAATTTAAGGAGCCATCTTCTAAAACCAGCCCAAGAATCTCCTATTTCTTTCATTAACTGAAAAATCTTGAATTGTGGGCATTGAATTTGGATTTTGTTATAAGTGGTTGCCTCTTTTATTCCTTTGAATGCTTAAGAGATTTCTGCCATCATGAAATCTACTGCGGGTTATTTAGAATACATACTGAATAAACTCAGAATGATTTCGCTCATATTTGTATAAACGAGGCAATTTTATCAGAGATTCACTGTTTTCGGCTTTTTATGGATCAGTTTACATCTACGGGATTTGGAGGCAATGATCGAACATCAACCCAAGTTTCCCTCTTTCTAAAAAACAACTTCGCCAGAAAAAGGGTTTTTCCTGAGTGCTCTTATTGATTTACCTCTGAATTTGTGGATGCCTTACTCTTCTTTTCCATTGTACTTTATACTTCAAATTTTTCAAGGAGATCAGGGTCCAAAAATCAGAAATAACTTGAAATATAGGCTTTTGATAGGTTGGTGAGCACAAATAGGATTTGTACTTTCTATCCCAGTGACGAGACTAAATCGTATGGTCGTTGATTACACACAATTTAGTGTCAAAACAAAGTCCTAAACTTACCAATTTATGATTAATCAATTTAATTAATTAGTATAGTGGTAATTAAGGGTCGAATCAAAGGAGAATTAGGGAAATTTGAGATATATCTTTGAAATTCAGTCAAATCGGACGACGAATTGAGATTAGAAATTGGGCGTTTTAGTACATTAAGAAAGATAACTGAATTTCAAACCACAGAATAAAAAATCAGGTGATTTGGATGAGAATTCGCAGAGTAATCGAAGTTTGAAGTTAGGAGAAAATTAGTATCGCAAAATTGATTTAAAACAGAAATTAAAATGAAATTAAACTTAATCTATGATTCAAAATGTAAAATTAACATTAAATGATGAAATATTAAGATGAAAACACGCAATCTAACCCAAATTATCCTTCGAAACGATCCAATTAATCGCCGGATGCATGGCTTTTCATTCCGAGTTTCGAAGATGAAGTTTGAAGTTCAAGATATGAATTCTCCTTTCTCTTTCAATCAAATTTTGATTTCAAGGATTCAGTGGGTGCAGAAATGCATCAAGAATACAAGGAAACAAACTGCATGTGAATCGGATGTCTGGACAAGTCAAATTGCTCAAAAATTCACCGACCATTCTCTAAGTCGCGAAGAACTGCTTTTAAATAAGTGATTTTTGGGCGCAGCCGTTGGATGAAGAGTGTATCGCGTTCGACGGTCGTGATTACACGCCTTTTCGCGAATCGTTGCGATCAATTCCTGGGCGTTCGATCAACGATGAAGGGTCCAGATGCGATCTCATCGCATGAAGGAGGAGATGCTGAGCTTCGAAATCCGTTGGATGTTGATCCAACGATCGCGATATGTTGATGGATCCACCGATTTCAAATGATCTCAACCGTTATAACTCGCGAGATCGACGGCTCGGATGATTTCACTTATAGTCCAATTAAAGCACGTGTTTGATCTCTGATCAGATGGACCTCTCGTCCACCGCATCGACGCGCGATCTTCATTGCGCTGTTGATCAAACGCGTTGGATGCTGCGACGCGTCCTGCAATCAAACGAAACGAAGAATAATAGTCCCACACGGAGAAAATTTAGGAGATTGATCAAGTCTATAAGGTGAATAGGTTTTATAGGTTAGTGATATTCCTCTATGGAATGGCTTATATGTAGGATAACCTATGTATATAAAATATATATGTAAATGACACGTCACCTCAGTGCCACACAGGCACTCGCGCGCGTCCACGTGGCAGAGCCACGTGGCCTAGCGTGCCACGTCGCATCCACGTGGGCCGACGCGATAAATGCACCCTTTTGTGATTTTTTTAATTGTTTTAATTAATTAAAAATCAAAAATAAACTTTAAATAATATCAGAAAAATTACAGAAAATCCTATAAAATTCAAAAAAATCGTAACTTTCAAAATATAACTCCAAATTAAGTCAAATTTGTTTTGTTGGATCAAAAATTAAATAATATATCATTATAAAAGTCAAATTACTAAAATAATTGGATAATAAATTTTAATTAATTTAATACATTTATGTATCTTATAAAATAACTTTATAAAAATACATAAATGTAAATAAAGAACTTTTCTCTTATATTTTAATCCTCAAAACATGATTATGATCTCAATTATAATTAATATTAAAGATTATAATGTTTAATTATGTATAATAATCCATAAATTGGTGTATTTTAAGATCATAACATGAAATAATACAAAATTATAGAAATATGCTTAAAATATGATAACATGCATATATTTGGAATGATTAATGCTTTAAATTGCATTAATAATCATGTAAATTAGTGTATAAATATCATGTTGTCACCCAGCACTAGAAAAGGCACTTGCTTTTATGAAAACACTTGCTTTGCTGATTTATTTCATGTGTTTGTAAAGAAGTGTTCTCCTAGTGCATATTTAATTGACTTTTTTATCTCCTTTTCAAGTCAAACTGAGGTCAAATGGTCAACACTAGTCCTTAACCACGTAAATCATGTAAACTCATCTATGCATGATTAACATGCATAAAATAGATTATCCACTAAAAATATACTTATTTTGTAATTTTATTTGAGTTTTTAAATATAAGTAATAAGAGAAAAAAATTTATGTAAACTCATCTATTTTTTTTTTCCTAAAAAGATGAGTATCTTTTAGTTAAAATTCTATTATCCTATCATTTCTAAACTTAAAATGCACAAAATGATAAATTATTTAAGTTATGATCAAACAAAAAATTAGATTAAAAAGGAGTTTTAGTTTGAAAGTTATAAATTTTCTTATTTTAGAGTTTTTTTTACTTTTTTTGAATTTATTTTGAATTATTTTATATTCATTCTAAACTAAAATCATTAAAAATTAATATTTATGAGTGAGGGTTGACATGATAGTTGACGTGAAAAATGCAGTTGCATGTATTCACAAGGAGGACTATGCATGTGCCATGTGGTGCATATGTGGCGCACATGTGACACATGTTTTAGCAAACATCATTAGCACTAAGTTCCCTTAAATGGGTCAATTTTATTTCATAAGCCCACAAGCCCTTATATACCCGTCATTTTCCCTCTATGTTTTCAATGTGGGACTATTTGTCTTTTATTTTTATTGTAGGTGACATGACGCAATGAGGAGCATCCTATTTTTCTAATTTAATTCTTCTTCTTGGTGATTGGTCCTGTAGTGAATCCTAGCCATCAATCTGAGTTATAACGGTCAAGATTTGAAGCACCTCTATCAAATCAAACACATTGGATCATGATCAAACAGATGTGATTCAGCTACACTCTCACATCGCATGGATACGAGGTATGATTTTGGCACTCCAATGAAGATCTAACAATCACGACTTAGCCATAATTATTCGCCTCTTTGGATTCCATCATGACCTTTAATCACATAAAGGAGAAGTGATAACATGCTATATTAACATGATAAAACATGATTTTTGATGCATATTAAGGTATAAATGGTTTCATTTACATGCATGTTATCATACTTATGTGTATTTTTCTATCATTCTATGAAAAAGTCACTATAATCTCAAAAATACTTTAAATTAGGGTTAAATATGATGATTTAAAAGATAAATAATTGATAACCCATCTTTACTTGAGATTATAAAGGTTTTTAAAGTTAAAATAATGAGAGAAAAGGTTTTTATAAACATTTATTTACTTTTTTTAAGTTAAAATCTTTAAATAAATAAATGTATTTTTGAAATAATATTTAAAACTCTCATTATTTACTAATTTTGACTTTTTAGAATGATAATTAAATTTCAGATCAAATGAAAGAAATTTGGATTAATTTGGAGTTATATTTTAAAAGTTATGAATTTTCTAATTTTTAGGGATTTTTCTGGATTTTTCTGAATTAAATTTGTGATTTTTAAATGCTAAAATTAAATAAAAAATGCAAAAAAGGGTTTATTATTTCGCGCGGGTCCACGTGTATGCGACGTGGCACTCCGGGCCACGTGGCAGCGCCACGCGAGCCCATGCGGCGCCTACCCGGCAAGGTGACGTGTGCTATTATTTACATATATATTTTACATAGTATATAGTACATAATGTTCAGCCTTCCGTATATCGGAAGGATATTCAACCCTCTGAATCGGCGCTTCTTTTAAACCCTCTCGTTTCTTTAATTTTTCCCGCGTGGGACTAAAGTCCCACAGAGTTTATTTAAATGCAGGTGACGTGGCTAAAATCAAAGCGTTGGATCGCGATCGGAGCGCGCCGATCGAGTGGACACATAGACCACCGGATCTGATCAAACGCATGTGGCTTAATTCAGGCATTATAACGGCCACGATTTAATCTCAAGGAGCGCATCACGACCGTTCGATCGCGATCCAAGGGGCACAAATCAAGGCGTTTTATAACGCATTTCATCGGAGCGCATCTGGACCGTTCATCGCAATCGGAGCGCATTACGCCCAAAAAGCCTTTAAAATGATGTGTTCTTCAGAATTCTAAGAATTCGAGTTGGAAATCAAAGCAATTGATCTGTTTAGACACCTCCCCTCTTGATTCTCTCAATCCCATCGTATTCTACACTCATTTCCGCACCTCCGGAGCCCTTGAGATCGAGATTTGGTTGAGTAGATTAGAAGAAATCGACGCTTGAATCTCCTCTTCGTGTTCTTCGTGTTCTTGGCGATTCAGCGGTTTAATTGCGACGATTTGATCGCTAATTGGGATTAGTGGAAGCAGTTTTGTATGATCTACCTTCCTATCATATTTAATTTCAATTCAGATTAGGATTTCAAGTTTAATTTTGGTTAATTTTAGCTAAAATCGTGATTTCTTCGTCCGAAATTTTCTCTCCACTTCAATCTTCAATTTTTCCACGACATCAAGTCAAAATTTGATGATTCTTCATTCCATGGAATCGATTTGAAGTTATCTTTAATAATTTACCATTTTCCCCAATTTCTATCATCAATTCATCGTCCGATTTGATCAATTTTGAAGAATACGTCAAGAAATTCCTTAATTCCATGTGGATTCGACCCTTATTTACCATTATACCCCTTAATTTGATTAGTTTTCATCAAATTGGTAAGTTTGGAATTAATTTTGACACGAGACCGTGTGAAATTGACGACCTCGCGGTTTCGTCTCGTCAAGAAGATCTGATGGTCATGACTTAACCATAATGATTCATCTCTTCGGATTCCATCGCGATTGTTGTTCTCATCAAGGAGTAGATTCAATACTCATGCCCGATTTTTTAATGTTGTAAATTCTTTTTCTTGAACAATGTATGCATTCTAGAATGTTTTGATCAATCAAACCTTTTGGACATCTCAATGCTTGAATATCTTATTTCGATCCTCTTCTACACTCATTTTCTGTGTATAATGAGTGCCTTGAAATCAAGATTTTGTCGAGGGAATATGAAGAATTCACTCCTTAAACTCCAGAGATCTATAATGGAAAATATATAATGAAAAGCCCTAATATGGCAAATAATTAGATCATTTTAAGCCTGATTTTGGGTTAACTTATGTGTTTTCCTCTTAATATTTTGCCCTATAACATTAAATTTTCATTTCAATGCGTAGATTAGGTTAATTTTAGAATTTTTTTAATAATTTCTCTCTTTGCAAATGAATTTCCTCTCCTTATTTTCACTCTTTGATTTCTTAGAAGATATAAGTCTAAATTGAAATGATTTTTTATGCCCTTGGCATCTCTTTGAATCTTCTTTCCAAAAATATAATTTATCTATAATTTATTATCCTAATTTGTTGTCCAATTGATCAAATTGATAAACTACTTCTCAAGAAATTCTCCTAATTGTTTGTGGATTCAATCCTTAGCATTATTCTAATTCAATTCTAATGAAAAAATTTTTGAGTGAGTTTGGAATTTATTTTGATACATGGCTATAGAATCACACTTCATCACAATGGAGATAGGAGAGACTCAATGGAAAGATGATCTCCTCTCTCTCGCCACCCTTTCTTCCACATGCCCTCCTCCCTCGCTCGCACTTCTCTTCCCTCCTCCCCCTTCATTTCCTTTATCCCTTGCTCCCTTTCACCCGAGCGTGTGCGCTCATAAGGGAAGGGGAAGGGAGATTTCACTCCTCTCTCTTCTTTCTTGCGTGTGCACACCTAGGGGAGAGGAGGGGGAAATTCCTCTCCTCGTTCTTTTACTCTCTCTCCATATTTCCCCTACCACTCTCTCGAGTGTGGAAA